>JACXGI010007098.1:0-30236 GCA_016801175.1 Esox masquinongy
CTGTTTTGCTATGTTAGCATTAGCATTTGTTGATTCACCTACCGGACAGGACTCACAGTCCGACCGGAGGAGCGCTCTGGTGACTAAATCTTCTAAGCGGTTGATCCGTTCCTCCAACAGCTGTCTTAGCTCCTCCATCATAAAAAATCACTCAAAAATACAAAAGAACTATGCTGAGCTCCTCTTTTAAAAATTACATGAAATTGTAAAAATATGATTAAAACAATTATAGAACAAAAATGAAACAAATGTAAAAGATTAAAAGAAGATTAAGAGAAAATTAAAAAGTAAGAAAAGAAAGAAAGGTTGGCAAAAGGCAGGAAGCAGGAGAGTTGCGTTATGCGACTTACAGGCAAGCAAGAATGAAAAAAAGATCTAATTAAATCTATCAAAGACTAATTAAATCTATCAAAGATCTAATTAAAAGACTAATTAAATCTATCTTGCAAATAAAGCGTTGGTTTGTCTTAGGGACCTTAGTATTTCCAACAGCTATGACCGCACGATGGTCACTTAAATCCTTACAGAATACACCAACTGTAGAGTATGAGGAACATCTGTCAGTATCTCAAATGGAATCGATTTTTCTGGACATTTAAGTTTTGGGCAGATGGGTGAGTTGAACTTTAAACAACTGGGTAAGATTCATAAAATTACAACACATTTTAAAATAATCTGACACCAGCTTTAACCAAAAGCAGTTAAGATAATTCCACTTTTGCAAAGTTCAGACAACAAGGTGCATCGGAGAAGAAAATGCATCATCAAGAGCAGAAGGGAGTCTATTACAGCCACAGTTAAAGAGACCCTTTGAAACCTCAAGATACAAAGCCCCAAATTCCAGCTGTTCCCAAACAGTTTGAGACATTTCCACACTTAGATGGAAATGACTCTTCACATCTATAGCCACGCCACCACCTTTCCTCACTTGGTCAGTGTGTGATAGACACTGTAACCATTTATACAGATGTCCTTATCAAGGACAGACTCTTTTTATAGACACATACTGGAAGTGAATTGTATAAGCGAGTTCCCAGACGATACAAAAAAAGTCATTTAAAACCTTTTGACTTTGGTAGCGACAAATTCGTTGTGTTGTTATCCTGAAACAAACACATCCACACTTGGTCTAGCGAACCGGGTGAGAGAGAGCGAGTTCCCACAAACTCAATGTCTAACCGAAGGCAGAGCATTTTCAGATGCACTCACCCAGAAAAAAAAAAGTTTGTTTTCTTCTGACTCCAGTATGCTAAGCAACACCATGAGAATTGTCATTGTTAAGATGCCATTGACACCAATGTAGACCGCGAGAAGTAACAACTTGGAGGAGAAAACCCGCGGAGGAGAAGAAATAGAGCCCCGGCCAGTTGGAGAGAGTTACATTGGTTCGATTAGGAAGGAGCAAATATCAATAACATATAATCGGGGTGAGGGAGACCTGCGATGTTTCAACAGCAAACCTAAGAAGTTTGCAACACACAACAACAAAGGTGTGGATTTGGTTAAAAATAAATTAATAGTTTAGAAAACACAATTAAAAGTGAAAAATGCTGTTCCATCCCTCCAGTAGAGTTCCAGAAACTAGAATCTATGACAAGACACATTAAAGCTGTGCTGGCGGGTTGCAGCCCAACACCCTAACAAGACACTTTATGTTGGTTTTTTTCTTTAATTTATGACCCATCTGTATATATAGCGCAACAACACACAAGTCCCCAGAAAGATAGTGAAACCTGATAATTAGGTCCCGTAAGATTTTTTAAGATGGTCCCACCGGAAAACAGCTATTTTCCTGTTCAGGCATTAGGTTTAGGTTTAGATGTTAGAGAAAAGTTAAGTTGAGGCGTACATAATAGTTTATAGATTAGGTGTACATATTAGTTTATATAGGTTAAGGTCAAGGTTTTTCTCGTAACTCTCCCCAACTTTGGTATTGCTCTGTGTCATAGGATGCGTTTCCGTGGTGGCTCATCTGGGAAAATCCAAGCATACATGTGTAATCAACAAAACGTGTGTGTGTGTGTGTGTGTGTGTGTGTGTGTGGTGTGTGTGTGTGTGTAAGGTGTGTTTGGTGTGTGTGTGTGTGGTCTGTGTGTGTGTGTAAGGTGTGTTTGGTGTGTGTGTGTGTGTGTGTGTGTGTGTGTGTGTGTGTGTGTGTGTGTGTGTGGTGTGTTTGTGGTGCATGTGTGGTGTCTTTCAGCGGTATTGTGCGTATGTGGGCGAGAGTTCTTCTTAGGAACTGACAGTCATGGATGTAATTAAGAGCATGCAGGTATCTTTAGTAGCAGGGATAATTTAGGAGCAGAGGATATGAAGGAGCAATGATATGAAGAAGCAAGAGATAGGAAAGAGCAATGATATGAAGGAGCAGGAGATATGAAGGAGCAGAGGATATGAAGAAGCAAAGGATATGACAAGAGATATGAAAGAGTAATGATATGAAGGAGCAGAGAATATGAAGGAGCAGAGAATATGAAGGAGCAGGGAATATGAAGGAGCAGAGAATATGAAGGAGCAGGGAATATGAAGGAGCAGGGAATATGAAGGAGCAGGGAATATGAAGGAGCAGAGAATATGAAGGAGCAGGGAATATGAAGGAGCAGGGAATATGAAGGAGCAGAGAATATGAAGGAGCAGGGGACGTGAAGGAGCAGGTGTGGGGATGTGAAGGAGCAGGGAATATGAAGGAGCAGAGAATATGAAGGAGCAGAGAATGTGAAGGAGCAGGGGACGTGAAGGAGCAGGTGTGTGGATGTGAAGGAGCAGAAGATATAAAGATTATGATCTCTGTTCTCTTTTCCACATGCCAGACCTTCTCTCTATTCTCTCCTCTCTCCTTTCCTCTCTCTCCTCTTTCCTCTCCTTTCTCCTCTTTTCTCATCTCCCCTCTCTCTCCTTTCCTCTTTCCTCTCCTTTCTCCTGTCTTCTCCTCTCCTTTCTCCTCTCTTCTCTCCTCTTTCCTCTCTCCTCTCTTCTCCTCTCTGCTCTCTTGGTGTGGTCCTAAGCGCTGTGTGTTTTGGGACCACATGTTTGTGTGTAGTGGTCTTAAGATGGATTTGGTACCAAACACACTTTAATTTCCCCTTGACCCCTAGTCAACCTTTGGCAGCAGAGGTGTTTGGGTAATGTCTTAAATGGCTTAGTGGGACATTGGTGAAGGAACACACACACGAGTTGTGAAATGTTACAAGACATTTGTGAAGATCTGTGTGTGTGTGTGTGTGTGTGTGTGTGTGTGTGTGTGTGTGTGTTTATGTATGAATTTGGGCAACAACTTTTTAAAAAAAAAATTTATTTCACCTTTATTTAACCAGGTAGGATGATTGAGAACCAATTCTCTTTAAGGGCCAATAAGGGCCTGACCACAGGCTATCAATTGGACAATACTTAGTTACACATAAACGTAATTAAACACCATGTACAATGGAATAGTCAAGAGGACAAAACATTACAACAATAAGTTGCACCATCTAAAGGTCTTTAACCAACATAGGGAAGAAGTGCGGATGTTGTGGAGCTAGATTTAGGTTGCCAAAGTCCCACCCCTCCACTTGATAACCCTAACCTTAACCTTACCATAACCAGAACTCCTAAACCTAAGCATTAGTCCCTAAAATTAACCCTAAATCTATGTTTAATTCTAACCTTAATTATAACCCCAAAACCTAAACTTAACTCCAAGTCAGGTAAAGCTTCTTGTTGAAATGATCCTCACTATATACAACATGAAACGTTGTTTAAAAATATTCCTTTTATCAAATCAAAAGCACAAATATTTTATTATTTACTATGTAGTAATTTTAATTAAATAAAATATTGATTTGATTACGAAACATGTTGTAAGTTCGTTTGACAGTTTCTATCTCATTCACTTGAACTTCCATCGACCCTGGCAGAGACGTTATTCCTTATGCACCAAACCGCCTGCAGAGACTGTTGTGGCCGCTAGGCGGCAATGTAGGGCCGGGGAAAACACTCAAATATAATCCTTCACTGACTGAGAAATAGAAGTTGAGTAAAAAAAGGTGTGTGCTTGTATGAGAGAGATAAAAACTCTAACTGTTGCTATTTTTTTCGTTTATTTAGTTTATTCTCATTGTTATGTATTGTCTAATTCACCTGCTTTTCCCATGCCAAATAACCTCATTTGAATCAAATGTAGAGGGAGAGGGGGAGGAGAGAAAGAGTCAGGGCAAGAGGAAGGGAGAGGGAGAAAGAGGGATTCCTGGTATGTCTTAGAAAAATATAATTAAAATAAAAGGCAAAGAAACCCTCTCGCTTCATTCAGTGCAAACATGGGACACGTTTTCTTTGGCTGGAGAGATGAACAGAAAGTGGATGGAGTGAGAAAGAGAGAAATCGGGGAAGACAAAACGATGGAGAGCGCAGTAAGGAGAGAGAGAGTGGATGGAAAGAGAAAACTGAGAGGGACAGATTGAGAGAGAGAGAGACCCTGGCTGCCCGAAGTGTTTTCTGCGCAGGCAGCAAGACAGGCACACAGGAATGGAACGATTTCTGTGTATATGTGGGTGTGTGCGCGCACTCGTGTGTGTGATTGTGTATATAACATTCTTAAGGTTTCATTTACGTGTAAAAAAATTGTATTCGATTATTATCCGTGATTATAGGCAGGAGAATCCTGTGCGCTTTTATTCTTTCAAACTTTTTTTAACCATGCGCTTCAGTAGGCTTATGTGTGTGTGTGTGTGTGTGTGTGTGCGCGCGCGCGTACGTACATGACTCTGCGGTCTTTGAGTGTTTGTATTTATGTTTCTTTGTGTGTGTTTGCCCGTATGTTTCTGTGCAGCGTGGAGACGCGAATTCAGAAAGACGCGGTGCTCCTCGCGCATGCACACCGGAGCTCGAGCATTGAGCTGTTACGTAATCACGAAAGAAATGGGGATCCGAAGACGGACGTAATTGAAACCATGTCTCCTCTTCTCCTGGTTCATGTTGCATAGGGAACACACATAAACACACAGAGATAAACACACACATTTGGGAGAAGTGTGCCATAAGAAGTGTGTTAGGAATGTGCGTGTGTGTGTGTGTGTGTGTGTGTGTGTGTGTGTGTGTGTGTGTGTGTGTGTGTGTGTGTGTGTGTGTGTGTGTGTGTGTGTAGGCTACTGGTTTAAAGACAAGAAAATGGCACTTGACATTGAAAGGGATAGGAAGGCCAAATGAGCTAATCCACCGTACCTGGTCAAACGGCTAGCCTACATATTGCAGAACTTACGAAAGAATGAATTAATCAATGAATGACTGTACCAAATGACAAGATGAACCAAGGAAAAAACGAACGATCACACGTGATCGCTGACCTGTGCTTGCGCTTCACTATCTGTTCATGCCAGTCCATCCTCAAGTGGCACTCCGTTGAAACTCCCTTTACGCACGCTCCCATCCGTTGTCCCTGCACCGCTAACTCCTCTGTGTGGGTGAAAAAGAGTTGATGAGTGACTGAACAGGAGTAGCCCAGAGAAGTTTAGGAGTGTATAGAACTCCTCTCCGCGTTTGAAATCACAACATTCTAAACGGACATTTCCCTTACGCGCTACACTGACGTTTTGGGAGATGCCTCTAAATTTAAGGTTTGTTGGTCATATTAAATAAATAAATACATATTATCTATGAATAACAATATATCACTTAATAACAACATCATTGTTGTCATCAGTAGCACAATCCCATTCAAGATAACAAGCGTTCGCTCCAACATAGAAGTCTGTATGAATCCAACACGGGGATACAAGAGTAGTTAGGACGTTCGCAGTAGCAAGCAACAAGGAGAAAAAAGACCTGAAAAAAACGTTAACCCCATTTCCTCTCCCTAACCTTTTTACATCTCCGCCTTCTCTCTCTCTCTCTCTCCCTCTCTCCCTCTCTCTTTCTCTCTCTAGCTCTCTCTCCGGCGGAACGCCAGCACCCGCACGCTCCAACCCCTCGTCTCGTTCACTTTTCACCCCGCCTCGGTGTGTGTGTGTGTGTTTGGTGTGTGTGAGAGTGTGTGTGTGTGGTGGGGTCTCTAGCTTGCCTAGCCGTCTCGGAGTGCCGTTGGGTGGGGTTGGGGGGCTGGGGGAGCCGCTCTCTCTCTCTCCAACCCTGGCGGGTTGCCGGCGAGCTGCCTGTCTGCCTACTAGCCTATATAAACACATACTGAGAGCCTGCCGGCGCTACTCACTACACACACTCTGAGAAAAGTGTATGTGAAAGAGAGAGAGAGAGTTTGAGGGAGTGAAACGACAGAGAGAGTGTGTGTGACAGAAGGAACGCTAGCGGAAGAGGTAGAGAGAGAGGTGACTACTAACGGTAGCCCCAAGCAGCATCAGAAGACTCCTTGACGCTCGCTCTCTAGTTCCATCGGACTCTCGTGCGCTCTGCTGCTATAACTAACGGCAACAACGGATTATTATTCTTTGTATTTAGCTTTTATTTTTTATTCGTCTATCTCGTGAACCACACAATATTGTACTGGTTTGTGTGAGATTTAAGAAGGTATACACGTTTTTTTTTGCGCAATGGGAGAGGGGTATTATTGGAAGATTTTTTTTCTACTTTCCATTTCTTGAAACTTTTTGAAAAGCTCCAGTTTATTTTCAGAATACTTTCCGAGTCTCGCTCACTGTTTCCACGTGCGCTCTGGGAGCGGGACAAATACTTGTCCAAAGGACTTTTTAATCAATTCTACATTTTATTATAGGTAAATTAATCTACCAATTTAAACAAAATGACATTTCAAACGTTAATTATTCACTTCCCACTCTCGTCGAATTCTCTCCATCAGTCAAACCGTTGAAGGTGAAGTTTATGAGAAGTTTATAGGGTTTGTGGCAGATTTTTTATTTACTGATTGATACCTTTGAAAGCCCTCGTCTGTGCGAAGATTAGCCTACTATATGACCACCTGTAGTGTTCCCATTCTCACTAAATCGGAAACTGCACTATAACAACAAACACATCTCCCCATTTTTATATTTATATTTCACATCAATTACAATCTAGCCTATCAATTCGTTTTGTCACTACCCATCAACTATTGGGCTATTGATCATACTTGGTTCGTTGTCAAATTCCATCCTTCCATCCCAACTTTCCCCACACCCTGGAGTGATCAGTGATCTGATTTCCACCAACAACACCACAAACAGCACCACCTTCCAGACAGACACCGACCCTTCCTCAACATGCTATTTGATAACTTTGACCTGGTTTCGGCCTTGGCCACCTTGGCGGCCTGCGTGGTGTCCATGGCCCTCCTCCTAGCGGTTTCCCAACAGCTCTGGCAGCTCCGATGGACCTCTACTCGGGACAAGAACTGCAAGCTGCCGATGCCCAAAGGCTCCATGGGGTTCCCCATAATCGGCGAAACCTGCCACTGGCTCGTCCAGGTAAGACCTCCAGAATATAAAAGTGTGCCTGTCTCTAGTGGATCTCGTTGATTTGTTTTACGCACGTGCCTTGTCTGTCCGTCCTTCCAACCACCGCTTGTTAAATAGGCGTTAAAGCCGCTGTTTGAGTGCAATACCTGTGGCACATCCACCTCACTCACCGGGAGGCGTTTTCTTGTCACTACGTGGTCTTGTGCGTAAAAAACATTTGAAAATAAACGGAACTATTGTGTCCTGCAGATAAGGTACACATAGGGTGATGATTAGTGTATGGACGGAATACGGTTCACGGTTGCGAAGCAACGTCATGATCGGAGGTTACAAAGAGGGTAAGTCTCAATCTGGCTTTCAGTTTCTGACTCCGTACACCGGCTCTCTCCTCTCCCCCGTCTCTCTGCCTCCCTATCCCCGCTCCCCCCCCAAACTCATTGTAGACTGATTCCGAAATGTATCGGTGCGTCCAGCCGCACCTCCCGTAACCAGGTAGTTCCAGAGACGCTCCAAAAGTTTAACGCGTGTATTCGTCCATTAGTGCATTTTTGCACCTCTGCGTAGTTATGTGTGGTTAGACTAGAACTAAGTAGTAGTAAGTGGTGCAAAATAAATATTTGGCCGCTATCCACGACGTATTCATTTATGTTGGCCGGTCTTAATGTAGGTTGGATATCATAAATATAAATAACTGGGCTTTTCATTCAAGTGTTTCAACTCTTATGCGCCGCTTCATTCCGATGCCGTGTACCCATCGTCTGACAGCGGGATATATGAACGACTGATGAGGGAATTAAATTGAAAGTGTAGCTGGCTCCCATCCACGTTTTATAATGTGATAGAATCATAGAAAGACCCCGTGAGGCTGCACGCGAGCCCCGTCGCTAAAGCACTTGTCAGTACGCTGATGTGTCCCAGGAGCGCGCGGAGAGAGAGAGAGCAATTCAGAGCAAGGCGGCACGTTGCCCGCGTGTGGGGCTTGAACTCTCAGTGCTCCGCTCCCCGCGTGCGCTTTCATTTATACACCGCGCGACGCGTTCCCGGAATGCGCCGGAAGAGCTACAGCCAAGTTTATGGATATGGGGAGAAAAAAACATTACATGAAAAACTCTCTCCCTCTCTTTCTGTACTACTGATTTGTCAGTTAGACTAAAAGCGTTTACGCCGAAGGAAACCCTGGAAAATCAGACAGCACAGTGCCACGTTTCTTTGGAGTTTCTGTTGATGCGTTTAGCTTTCAGTTGTGTAGGGGTTATAACCTCTATCAGACAAATCTCCCACAGATCCAAACCAGAACCGTTAACAGAAATAATGCGGAACTGAAAGTGTATTCACTGAAAATCGAATGCCATTTGATTTTCTGAAATAAGAAGCTTTTAAATGTGACTTAAAGCGCGTTGATCATTGTTGTTTGCTTGCACACATTTGCCGTCCAACGAGTGAGTGCGATAGAGTGAGAGAGATAGAGAAAATATGGGTGAGGAGAGAAATTGGATGAGGAGAGGAGAGAATATGGATGAGGAGAGAATATGGATGAGGAGAGTGTGGAATCTGTCCTTCTGCCCAGAGGCAGTTTTAGCTAAACTAAAAGTCAAGTCCAGGGATGACTTTTTCTTTTGGATTTGGGAAGCTGTGTGTATGTGTGTGTGTGTGTGTGTGTGTGTATGTGTGTGTGTGTGTGTGTGTGTGTGTGTGTGTGCGCGTGTCTGGCTTACAATCACCTCACAAAAAACTTGTAAATTTCAGACTTGTCATTGGTATAATATTTTTAACCCTTACCCTGTAGGGTGAGTATTTGTAAATAGGTGACATTGAGAGTATAGCGAATCAGGGACATATGCAAAGATTTCCTGTAAAAAGCCCAAATGTCCTATTTTGCTAATTTTCCCCTTTTCACAATAATCACCATATATGTGTGTGTTAGTGTGTGGAGGTGTGTTTTTATTTAATTTATTATCACTCGGGAAGAGAAACGATGTGCCGCGTGCCAGACTCCCGTCACTTCTCATTTGTCCTGACTGTCCGCTCGACCGTGCTGCCAGAGAGAACGGAGTGTGTGTGTGATTCTGTGTGTGTGTGTGTGTGTTTGCAGTTTTGTGTGTCTGGAAGGTTATTGACATGGGGAGGCGTGGTCAGCGTTCTGAAGTCAGTCCCGGTAAACCGATCCGGTTACTTCTCCCCTCCTGTCCCTCCGGACTGGTTACCCGCGGTTACCCCTGGTGTGGTCCCCTCTACGCCAAAACCACAGACACACACAGACACACACAGACACACACATGCACACCCAGACATGTGTGACTGTCCAGTACATGGAGGCAGACCTCTGTCAGAATCTGGTTCAGATGAGATGAAATCAACACGGAGTCTGGCATGTATAACGGTCTGTGTGTGTGTGTGTGTGAAGGTGTGTGCTCCCAATGATGTAATTGCTCCACGTGCATAGCATATCTATGCTCTTGTCTTGCTTTTCCTTCATTCTATATTTCATTCTTTCACTCTCTGCCTTTCCCTACCTCACTCCCTCAGTCGTTTGATCCCTCCATCTGTTTCACTCCTCCTCTCTCACCACCCACCCCCACGCACACGCACACGCACACGCACACACACATCCTTTTAATTTGAATTGTAGATCTATGAGTTGTGTTTCTGTGGTTAGTTTTCCCACAATAAGGGGTGTTCACTATTAAATATTAAACTTGAATACTACATGGTGTATGACCATTCATAGTACATGCTGTACTATAATATTACACAATGTATTACCTTTCATCTGACATAATGTACTGTAATATTACATCACGTACTACCATTCACAATGCATATTGTACTATAATATTACATAATATACTTCCCTTCGTATTGCATATCGTAGTATAATATTACATAATGTACTATTACATATTCCACTACCAGTCATAATCTCTCTACAGCTAACTATATCCTCTCTCTTTCTCTCTCCCCCTCTCTTTTGTTTCTTTCCCCTCTCCTTCTCTGGTCTCACCTTCTCTCCCTTTATGTCCCCCATCTCTACCTCCCTTTCTCTCCCTTTATGTCCCCCATCTCTACCTCCCTTTCTCTCCCTTTATGTCCCCCCATCTCTACCTCCCTTTCTCTCCCTTTATGTCCCCAGTCTCTACCTCCCTTTCTCTCTCTCTTGCTGTCTTTCTCAATAAAATAACATTTAAAGTGGATTTTTTGGCATGGGAAACATTTGTTTACGTTTCTAAAGCTAGTGTAAAAATAAATAATTGGAAATTTAAAGTAAATGTGGGGGGGGGGGAGACAGAAAGAGGGAGAGAGAGGGAGTGAGAGGTACGTTATGTTTGCATATATGTACAGTATGTGTATATATATATATATATATGTGTGTGTGTGTGTGTGTGTGTGTGTGTGTGTGTATGTGACCTATTGTACATTGACGAAGGATATTTAGAAATGTTATTGAGGTTCTCTGTTCGCTCAGTGGGCAAAACTTGTGAGTATGAGTGTGACTGTGTGTATAAGTGTGTATACTGAATGTGTGTGTGTGTGACTGAGTGTGTGTGTGTGACTGTGTGTGTGTGTGTGACTGTGTGTGAGAGACCCTGTATAAACTCTATGATGTTAGCATGCAAGGCAGGCACGGTCCACTTGTATCCTCCAGGGACCTTGAACAAGACCCCCCCCCCACCCCGGGGACTCCAGATTAGCAGGGTGACTGGCACAACCCCTCTTGCCCCCTCTTTCACCCCTGGAGCACACTGCTCCTTCGTTCCCTCCCTCTTCCCCTCCTTCTCTCCATCTCAAGTAAGCTCTTGTCTCCAGGGAGGTGCACGGCCTGGGTTAAGCTGCGTGTGTGTGTGTGTGTGTGTGTGTGTTTGCATCGAGGATTTGGCAGCACTTTAGAGATGTGTGTGTCTGTGTGTTTGTTTGCAGGAAGGATTTGGCAACCTTTCGGAGGTGTGTGTGTGTGTGTGTGTGTGTGTGTGTGTGTGTAGCGGGACTAAAGAGGTCCTGGGGTGAGTTCTGAACAACCATAATCTCTCTCTTTACATTGTTTCCAGGTTAGGGTTAGACCTCTCTCTCTTTGCTCATTCTTCTTTCTCACTATCTCTCTCTCCTCACTTTCTCACTCTCTCTCTCTCTCTCTCTCTCCCCAATCTCTTTAATTTCTCTCTTTAATTTCTCTCCGTTTCTCAGCCTCTATTTACTCCTGCTCGTTATTTTTCTTTTTCTTTTACTATTTGTCTCTCTCATAATCAGTGAATTAATGAATGTATCAGTTAATTAATCCCATATTTAATCCCATGGGAGTTGTCACAATGTTCTTAAACAGATGCTCAGGCTAAATCCCGTCAGAGCAAGCAATAAGGTGTTGAAGCAAAATAACTGGTTCTCTGGCTGTACTGCTTAGAGATTTGTAATGACAAATTGTTTATCAACATATATTGAAACACTGTCATTTAGCTTGTCACTAAATACTCCTCACAAGTAAATGTAAATGTCAGTTGGTTTCATAGCGGAAAAATAATCCCACTGGTGACACTGGGGGGTCCTGTGGTTTGTCCTGCTACCTCCAGTGCACATTTACTGCTGGAGAGTGGATTTGAATCTGGCCCTTTGCTCTTTCAGCAAAAACAATAGTAACTGTAATGGTTACAGAGAACTGAAAAAGTCAAATCCTCTGGAAAAAATCTTGATTTCAGGTGTCTTTTCATTGAAAACCTTAATGTCAGATGACTTTTCACAGAATGCCTCAAAGTCAGTGGGGTTTTCATCACTAAGTAGACCACTAACTAACTACCCTAACACAAGGCCGAGAGGGGCAAAAAAACAGACAGAAAGAGCCCTTCAGTAACTCAACCCACTCACATCAAGTATGGCAAAAAGATGTGCCAATTACAAGATGGCATGGTTGAGCAGGAATAACCCAGTGACTTGGCCCCCCGGTCAGTGGCACTAAAAAGTGTAGACATGCATGGCAGGAACATTTCTTAGATAAACAGTAAGTAGGAGCAAGTCCATGTAATGCTTTGTACATTAACAATAAAGCTTGACCTAGTCTTCACAGGCAGCCAGTGTAGAGGGGCTAGCACTGGATGAATATGATAAACGTTTGGGTTCTAGTCAGGATTCTAACAGATGTTTTGAGCCAGCTAACCATTGTGAAAAGCCTTGCAATGGTTGAATGTTAACATAACAAATGCGTATATTGGCCTTTTAATGTGATTTTTTTGGTAAAATATTTCAGATTTCTGTAATGTTCTGGAAATAAATAAATGCTGCTTCTTCCCTTTTGTTTTTTTTTTCAAAAGATCTTTCCCTCCTTTGCTCTTTTGCTCTATCTACTATTCTCTTCTCCCTCTGTCCCTCTCTGCTTCTCTCTCTGTTTTCTCCTACTTGGCTCTGTCAGACTCTTGTTTCGTGATCCCCTTTCCATATTGAACAATTACCCCACGCCTTCTGCCACTCCTCCCCCCTCCCTCCCCATCCCTCTCCCCCTATCAGAAGCCTGTGTGGTGAGGGGAGAGGGTGACAGTGAAATGACATGTATTGTTAGATCAGGGCCAATGCCACGACCCTTTCACCTCATTCACACACGCATACCAAACATACACACATACACGTATGCACACACACACACGTATACACACACACACACGTATACACACACGTATGCGCACACACACGTATGCACACACACGTATACACACACACACACATATGCACACACACACACACACACACATATACACACACACACGTATGCACACACACACACATATATACACACACATTCCTGGGTATCTAGTTGTTTGGCAGGGAGTTAGATGTACTTGAAACTGACTGACAGTAGAGAGGAAATCCCTCCCTCCCTCCCTCATCAATCCATCCGTCTGTCCATCATCTCTTCAGTCCTCCCTCCCTCCCTCCCACCCATGACAAAACATTGTCTCTGGCTTATAGATCTACCCTAGACCTTTGATACTGTCAATCATTCCGTTTTCCTGAACAAGTTGATCTCTTTAGATTTGGGAAATCGAAAACACACAGACATACCCCCCCCCCCACACACACACCCCTCCAACCTTCTGGGGTTATCCTTGCTGATCTGAATAAATATAATTAGAGAGCGTGTGTGTACAGGCCTCCACGTATGTCTGGCTGTATGACTTCGTCTTTGCCTGTGTGTGTGTGTGTTTTGCTGTCGGCCTAATAAAGGGGTCATTTGTAAAACATTTCCACTTGCTGCACAAAGGCTTCATTATAGTAGGCCGACCGACTCGCACCCATGTCCAATCTACACACACTAGGAGTATTTTTATCCCTCCACCCTGTTGGGACTGGGGCAATGGAAAGAAGTAGTTCCCTTCATTGAGTCCCTTTAGTGTTTCTGTGTTAATAGTCACGTACCAGTTCAGTTTAGGCATTCAATGTCAGTGGTTAAGTTAAGGGTTATGGTTTTGAAAAAGCTCAAAAGAAAAAACCTAGCAGTGGATTTCAACCCGTTTGCCTCTATGCTGGAGCTGGGTCAATGATCTTCTGTCACACCTCGCGGCCAGTCTTCACCAAACCCCTCCTACTGACCAGCCAAACCACTGACCAGCCAGACAACTGACCAGCCAAACTACTGACCAGCCAGACAACTGACCAGCCAAACTACTGACCAGCCAGATAACTGACCAGCCAAACTACTGACCAGCCCAATAACTGACCAACAGGATTACTGATCAGCCAGATAATTGACCAACTGGATTAATGATTAGCCAAACTACTGACCAACCAGATTATTGGCCAATCAGATTACTGCCTGCTAGATAACTGACCAGGCAAAGTACTGACCAGCCAGATAACTGACCAACTGAGTTACTGACAAGCAAACTACTGACCAGCCAAATAACTGACCAGCCAGATAATGGACCAACCAAAGTACTGACCAGCTAGATAACTGACCAGCCAAAGTACTGACCAGCTAGATAACTTACCAGCCAAAGTACTGACCAGCCAGATAACTGACCAGCCAAAGTACTGACCAGCCAGATAACTGACCAGTCAAAGTACTGACCAGCCAGATAACTGACCAACCGGCTTAATGACCAGCCAAACTACTGACCAATAGTGGAGTGTGTGTTTGTATGTTTGTGAATAGTAGTGTATCAGTGTGTGTGTGCTTGTTTGTCTCACTTCTTTCTCTAGCCACCCCCGTTGATGTAACTTACCCATGAATTCAACATGAAATCCACAAACAAATGTGGATTTAGGTTAAAAGTTGAGTAAAATAAATGGCAATATGTCCTGACTATGGAGACTTTTTGCAATTTTCCATGTTGATTTATCGTCATCAGATTTAAAAAAACAACAACATTTTGTCCAGTGGGCCACTGCTAAAATCTGTCTTTAGAAAAAAGCAACAGATGAGGGAGAGGAAGAGAGAAGAAGGAGAATAAAATGTGAGAAAAACATTTAATGTCACAGATAGAGCTACGGATGGAATTGAGGTAGAGAGACTGAGAGAGAGGGAAAGGGAGTGAGAAGGTGAGAAAAAGCATAAAGGAGAGAGGGACCAAAAGAGGGATTGGGAAAGACAGAGGAAGTAAGCAAGGGAGAGGGAGACTGGGAAGGAGAGACAGATATCCCAGGGCTCAGTTCCAATCTTTCCTGGATTCTACTTGTATCCCCTATCCTTGCCCCCTCTTTCCTGGACTAATAAGTCTCCAGTACATTGGAGAAAAAAGGTGAGGTGAGATAAAAGGTCTTTCTGCTAGAACCACAGAAAACTGCAGGAGAGGAACCCTAACAGAGAAGCAGAAGGAGCGTCAGAGTTTGCAGTGCTTGGTCTGTGTGTGTATGTTTGTGTGTGTTTGCAGCGCCAAAGAGTCGAGAGGTGTGTTTTCCCAAACAAACAGGAGAACTCACTGCTAAAATTAGCCTCCAAAATAACCAACCATTTACACTGACACACACACACACATACAGTGACTGCGTTGAAGCAGTATTCAGTATTTCTACAGTAGCTCTTTATACTATAAGAGTTGAAATCCCAGTGGACATGACTAGTTACAGTACATTAGAGGGAGAGGGAGAGAGAGGGAGAAGGAGAGAAAGATGGCAGGGAGAGAGTGAGGGTGAGAGGGGAGGTGTATGTAAAGAGAAAAGAGTGAGGGGGAGAGAGTGAGGAATGGCAGGGTTTGGATTGGTTCTGCTCTGCAGTCTTATTTGGGTCACTGCTACATGTCTCTTGGTTTAAAATGTGTTTATGTATTTTGGAATGTGTGCGAATGTGTTTGTGTGTATGTGTGTGTGTGTGTGTGTCTGACTTAACTATATAAGAAGACTTAACTATATAAAAAACTCCAACTGTGGTTAAATTAAAATAAAGTGACTAATGAGTAAATGTTTCCTGCCCCCATTTTAAAAGGTAATTTTTTGGCTTAAGTGTCCTCTGCAAAAGTTACAACTGATCTTACGGGTTTGGTGAAGGTTAGGCCTTACCGGTAGGTGTAGAGTTAGGGTTAGGCATTACAGGTAGGTGTAGGGTTAAGGTTGGGCATTACCAGTTAGGTGTAGGGTTAGGGTTGGCAGTACCGGTAGGGGAAGGGTTAGGATTGGGCATTACCGTTAGGTGTAGGGTTAGGGTTGGCATTACCGGTAGGTGTTAGGGTTAGGGTTGGGCATTACCGGTAGGTGTAGGGTTAGGGTTGGGCATTACCGGTAGGTGTTAGGGTTGGGCATTACCAGTAGGTGTAGGGTTAGGGTTGGGCATTACCGGTAGGTGTAGGGTTAGGGTTGGGCATTACCGGTAGGTGTAGGGTTAGGGTTGGGCATTACCGGTAGGTACAGGGTTACGGTTGGGCATTACCGGTAGGTGTAGGGTTAGAGTTAGGCATTACCGTTAGGTGTAGGGTTAGGGTTGACATTACCGGTAGGTGTTAGGGTTAGGGTTGGGCATTACCGGTAGGTGTAGGGTTAGGGTTGGCATTACAGGTAGGTGTAGGGTTAGAGTTAGGCATTACAGGTAGGTGTAGGGTTAGAGTTAGGCATTACAGGTAGGTGTAGGGTTAGGCATCAGGGCTAGGTTAAGTTTAAACATAAATGTTAGATTGTTGATGTTAAGGTTAGGTTTGGGGTGAGGTTAAGATTAGGGTTAAGAGTTAGTCAATGTAGGATTTTTTATGGGCAGTCAACTTCGGTGTCCCAATTTTATATAGCTAAGCAAATGTGTGTGTGTGTCATGTGTGTGTGTGTGTGTGTGTGTGTGCATTCATCATAGTGTACACACACATGACACATAACACTACTCATGCTCATTACCGATAATTCCCCGCGTTTCTTAACGCGTGTAAAACGTGTGTAAAACGTGTGTAAAACGTGTGTAAAACGTGTGTAAATGTCAATGCGTGTTTGCATGTCCACAAACACTCGCTGAATTATTTGGTTGGTGTGTTTCTATTTGGCTTGTGACTAGATGATTGTCTATTTTCAATTGTCCGCGTTTTGTCGGTCGAGGAATTTGGCGAGTGCGTGTGAGTGTGTATGTTGGTGAATGTGTGTGTGTGTGTGTCCATGTGTCACTGTGTAAACCTCTGCCTGTCCCTACACTTTTCATTCCAATCTGGAAGTCGTGGGGGCAGGCCAGTTTGTTGCTGCTGGTGTGTGTGTGTTTGTGTGTGTGTGTTTGTGTTTGTGGGGTAGAGGTACTGTAAAAGTTGCCCGTGATCCACGATCAGTTTCCTAACCTCAACCGCTGAAGGAAATGCTATAATGCTGATCTGTGATCAGCAGGGATCAGGTCCAAACCGACACCTGGGGCCTCAGAGGCCTGGGCCCCGTTCCAATACTGAAATAGGCTCCCCCACTTGCCTGCTTGAATCTTTGTGTATGGTTTTGGTGTGCGAGACCGAGAGTGAATTTGGGAACATTCAAACATGAGAAATATGATCGTTTAGTCTCACATATTAGAGAGACATGGGCATCTGGAAAACATAGCTACAATGTAATGCTTCTCTGTGAAACCCTTTGGCTGGCCAACCACGCCAACCCAACGCTCAACGTTTCTCTGTCTCTCTACAATTTCTCTTTCATTTCTCATTTTCGTTTGCTCTCTTTCTCTTTTGTTCTTTGCCTCTTTCTACACATTTCTTTCTCTTTTTCTACACTCTTTAATTTTCTCTGTTTCTCACAACCTCTCCACACTCAATCCAATTTCAACTGCCATGGTTGTTGGTTGACATATCAAAAGAACACAAGTCTTGCTGCTGAAATGGTGCAGTATTTTGCCTAACAATGTACAGTAATACTCTCTCCCTCACCCCTCTCTCTCTCTTTCCCCCTCTCCCCCCTCTCCCCAAACCCCCTGCTTTAGGTCATAACTCCTAAGTATTAAATCTCTTATTAGCTCCTTGACATTAGCTCTTATTAGACCAGATTGGGAGGTGAGAGACGGCAGAGGAAAAGCATGTGTGCATGTGAGAGTGTGTATGCCTGTGTGTGTGTGGTGTCAGCTCTTTAGCTACCTGCTACGCCCCTCTTCACATCGCACCCATAATCCTTTGCTAAGGGCCCTCAGGGGCCAAAGACAGTGATGGAGGGGTTAGAGAATGTAGGAGAGAGGGAGGAGGAGGAAGGAAAGGCAAAAGACAGGTGTGTGATGTTCATGCTCGGGGCCATAAGGATCGGACAGGATTAGTGTGTGTGTGTGTGTGTGTGTGTGTATCAGTGTGTGTATTACCCAAGCTCTGGGCAACAGGGGTGAGGTGTTTCGCATTAATTCAACCAACGTTTATCGATGACGCGCGTACCTTATCCCTCCCTCCACATTCACTCCAAGTGTCAAGTTTTATTTAATGACTTTTCTTTTGAATGGGATGCACAAGGCTTGTACCATCCAACAACATGCTTGCCTGTTCCCTCATGAGTACAGAATAAAATTAGGGCCCAATACTAATTAAGAAAGGTATTGGCAGCGTATGTGAGTGCGCGTCTCTCTCTCTCTCTCTCTCTCTCTCCCTCTCTCTCTCTCTCTCGCTCTCTCTCTCTGTCAGTCAGTTTGGATCAAATTTTGTCAGTCTAATGGCTTAGAATCTGTCTCTGAGGTGGTTTGTATGGGACCTCATGTTCCCATCCCACCGTGCCCTAAATCTTTTGAACTCTGACCTGCTAGAATACCATGCAGCCTCAGTAAGCCAGACCAAGAGCTTGAAGAGCATTGGCCCCATCAGACTATGGTCACTCAAAGACATTAATTAAATATAGAATCAAAAATCATGTTTATGACCAGTTATCATGAACACTAGCCATGCAGCTGCCTAAATACTATTTAGTATCTAGTAGGCTGGTTCTGTCCAGTTAGTATCTAGCAGGCTGGTTCTGTTCAGTTAGTATCTAGCAGGCTGGTTCTGTTCAGTTAGTATCTAGCAGGCTGTTTCTGTCCAGTTAGTATCTAGCAGGCTGGTTCTGTTCAGTTAGTATCTAGCAGGCTGTTTCTGTCCAGTTAGTCTCTAGCAGGCTGGTTCTGTTCAGTTAGTATCTAGCAGGCTGTTTCTGTCCAGTTAGTATCTAGCAGGCTGGTTCTGTCCAGTTAATATCTAGCAGGCTGTTTCTGTCCAGTTAGTATCTAGCAGGCTGGTTCTGTTCAGTTGATATTTTGAAGGTTTGATCAAAGCATTATAAGGGGAGCCACTCAGATGCAACCTTTTAGCTTTGAGGTAAGAGGCGGAATAACAGTACAATATGACCCAGTGAGGGTCCATTAATCACCACAACCAGCCCAAAAGCTACAAGTTTTGTGTGAGACCACTGGCCTGTACACACACACACACACACGTACATTGAGCCTAGCTCTGCACCCCTCTGCACTCCTGTTGAGGTGGTTTTGGGGATCACGACCTTTGACATCTGGGAACATGTGGTGTGTTTCAGTGTTTTGTCTGGAGAACGTGCAGTCACCGCTCCAGGACGCCCCTGACAACCGCTCCCTTTCCACAGGGCTCGGGCTTTCACGCGTCACGGCGCCAGAAGTACGGGAACGTATTCAAGACCCACCTGTTAGGTCGCCCGCTGATCCGGGTCACGGGTTCTGAGAACGTCCGGAAGGTTCTGATGGGGGAACACACACTGGTCAGTGTGGACTGGCCGCAGAGCACCTCCACACTGCTTGGCCCCCATTCACTGGCCAACAGCATAGGAGACATACACCGCAAACGACGAAAGGTAAGAAATACCCACACACGCGCACGCACACACACACACGCACAAACACACATGCACACACAAACACACGCACACACAAACACACACACACACAAACACACATACACACGGTGCAGGTATATAGAGGCTCTTTGTGCGTCAGTGAGCAGTCAGACTAATCATAGGTCATTATAGGGGCCTCCAGGAACCCCGAGAGCCAGGGGAGCACGGCCCAGATTACACCCTACTGACCCCTCACCATACCTGGGTGCAGTTGAAGTAACTTGACCCCTTCCCTGGAGATAGACACTGAACCACCCTGTCTTCAGATTGGGGAGAGGCTGGGGGGGGGAGCGGTGTTTGTGTGTCTGCACTGTGTTTGCCTGCTTTCTTGCGTGCACACGTGTGTGTGTGTGTGTGTGTGTGTGCAGGTATGTGCCCCGGGCTTAAGAGGGTAATGAGGAGAGAGTAAAAGTGTAATTTCCTGTAATGGGGTCTGGCACTGGAGAGAGAGTGAGAGAGAGGGAGAGAGAGGGAGAGAGGGAGAAAGAGAAGGAGAGAGAGGGAGAGAGGGAGAAAGAGAAGGAGAGAGAGGGAGAGAGGGAAGGGGAGAAAGGGGCAGAGGGGGAGAGAAAGATAGGCCGGGGGAAAGTGTGAGGGATTGAAGGAAAGAGGAAGAGAGAGGGGCTAAGTGGAGAAGGGATTGAAAGAGAGACGTCAGGAGAGAGGGAGAGGGGGAGGAGGGGAGCAAGAGAACTGGGGAGAGGATGGATATCAGGGGAGTGAAATGGTGAAGAGGTATTCTCTCTCTGTTCCCTCTTTCGCCATCCAGATAGATAAGGACAGCCATTTTGTTCTCACGGTTTGCCCAAAAAGACTGTCACAGAAACTCACAAACACACACAATCACTCCCTTTCTCTCTGTCAGTCTCCCTCTATGTTTCTCTCTCTCTCCCTCTCACTGCCCCTCTCTCCCTCTCTCTTCCTCTCGCTCCCTCTCTCTCCCTCTCTCTCCCTCTGACATAAGCCACAGGGGTTCCCCCGGTAACCCTCCCCACCTCTTCATGTGTGAGAGTTTTCAGCTGCCAGCAGAGGGCGACATCATTTCTGTAATGTTCCTACTCCAGATATACAGTCACTGGTCCTATAGGCTGTCAGCCCTGTCAGTCACCACCATATATACACTCACTGGTCCTATAGGCTGACAGCCCTGTCAGTCACCCCCATATATACAGTCACTGGTCCTATAGGCTGACAGCCCTGTCAGTCACCACCAGATATACAGTTACTAGTTCTATAGGCTGACAGCCCTGTCAGTCACCACCAGATATGTATGCTGCTCCCATTTTGAACCTCTGTTCCTTTACTTGGTGATTTTGCACACTTTTGTTTGTACTGAACATTTGGGACTGTTTTGGGGCTTTGGGTCTGCCAAGTGGTCTGGTTGCAGCACGCTAGCCTGGAGTGTGAAGCTGTGTGCTGGTAGAGGAGGGGTTAATGAGCTCTGCTCATGTGGCTGAATGAACACTGGCATCAGATATCCAGACCATTGTGACAACCCATGGGTATACATGCACACCTTCATTTAGTAGATGCTGTAATCCAGGTATATATTTAGATCTTTCTTATTTGGTAGATGCTCTAATCCAGGTATACATTTAGATCTTCTTCATTTGGTAGATGCTCTAATCCAGGTATACATTTAGATCTTTGTCATTTGGTAAATGCTCTAATCCAGGTATACATTTAGATCTTCATCATTTGGTAGATGCTCTAATCCAGGTATACATTTAGATCTTCATCATTTGGTAGATGCTCTAATCCAGGTATACATTTAGATCTTTGTCATTTGGTAGATGCTCTAATCCAGGTATACATTTAGATCTTCGTCATTTGGTAGATGCTCTAATCCAGGTATACATTTAGATCTTTGTCATTTGGTAGATGCTCTAATCCAGGTATACATTTAGATCTTCATCATTTGGGTGTCTTGAAGGACCAGTAAGGGTCTTATTCAAGGACACTATGACATAATTTGTCCCCTTTTCACTCTAATGGTTGCTTCTCGGGCGGTGATTCTGGCTTTTTTAAAAACCCATCACCAACAGATTTGGGAGAGTTGAAGATCATTGCAAACCTCCTCCTCGGCATCCTCACCAGGCCTGTGTGTTTTCTCCAACAGCGACCATCCAACCAGGACGTCACATATGTCAATGTAAAGGGGCACCTGGGTCAATGGGAGGGGACACCTGGGTCAATGTGAGGGGGCACCTGGGTCAATGTGAGGGGGCACATGGGTCACTGCAAGGGGGCACCTGGGTCAATGTGAGGGGGCACCTGGGTCAATGTGAGGGGGCACTTGGGTCAATGGGAGGGGACACCTGGGTCAATGTGAGGGGGCACTTGGGTCAATGGGAGGGGACACCTGGGTCAATGTGTGGGGGCACCTAGGTCAATGGGAGGGAACACCTGGGTTAATGTGAGGGGGCACTTGGGTCAATGGGAGGGGACACCTGGGTCAATGTGATGGGGCACTTGGGTCAATGGGAGGGAACACCTGGGTTAATGTGAGGGGGCACTTGGGTCAATGGGAGGGGACACCTGGGTCAATGTGTGGGGGCACCTGAGCCACCTGGATGAACTGCTACAGCGCGATGAGACTGGAAAGTCACTGCTAACGATGGTTCCCAATCCTTGGCTAGGGGGCGCGGTCAAGGCTCAAACCAAGACTGTGGTGGTCAGCTTGGTGCTACGGAGGGTGAATTTAGAGCGCTGTGCCACCCGAAGAGCAGTTGGCCTACTGTCCAGGAATACTGAGAAAGGGGTGCGAAAGAGAGAGAAGGACAGAGAAAGAGAAAGATAGGGAGAGAGCGAGAGTAAGTGGAAGTGAGAGGAGAAAGAATAAAAGGGTCTTTGCATGTCTATGGAACCAGGAGCAGTTTCATATAATTTAGGCCACATGGGAATTATTATGGGGGGGTGGGTGTGTGTGTGTGTGTGTGTGTTTGTGTGTGTCTCATTGTGTGTGTGTGTGACACTAGGAATATCCCACAGTGATCAACAGCACCCCCCTTTCTCTCTGCATGGTATTTTAGTATGTCATAGATTGAAAGCACATTAGCCTGGGAGTGAAATACGGGTGATACCAAATTATCTGTACACATGGGGGTGGATCAGAGGTTTGTTTGTACTACCCAGATAGAGTTACCTTGAGTTAGCTGAGGCTGACATGCTGATGCGCAGACATCCTGAAAACTCAGACAGTAGCCCACTAATACGTGTGTGTGTGTGTGTGTGTGTGCGCGCAGGGCTGGATCTAGCCTTTTGGGGCCCTAAGTAAAATTTTAGTCGGGGCCTACCTCTTTCACATGATGACAACATGTTTGAGCAAATAAACAACGTACAAGTGAACGTTAAAGACGCCATACTAAGCAGTAGGCCCGTCTAGAGACAACATGATAATTTATTAAAATCAGGGAGTGAAAAATGTCTGGAACTTTATTGGAAGACTCCAATTTCTGATTTTTAATCTCTAAGAGGAACATCTCCGAGGTATATTATAACACTGCATGAGGAACAATTCAGAGAATAATTTACTGTAACAAAACAAACAAAAGCTGTCACGCTACTAACCACCTGCTGGAGGTGCATTCTGGGATCTTTGGCCAGGTTGGGATCTTTGGCCAGGTCTTTTGGCCTGGTTGTAAAATTGGTACTGTTGAGCCAAAACAGGTCCTTGATAATCATGAACATAAAATTTCATGGTTAACTGACATATCGTAGTTATTCATCTCACAGATGATGCACATATTAACAAGGACTATTCATTATTATGAATTATCAGGATTATAAATTATAATTAATTAGCAGGATTGTACATTGTAATAAATTATTAGGTCTATACTATTCTATTGTCATGTTGGCCACTGAAACTGGATCAGTTCTGTATCCTACTCTCTAGTAATTATGGGTTAGTGTTACTTTCTCCAAGTAACTACAGTAATCTAAGATTAAAGTTTGATTGATTTCTCTTCTCAGTGACAGGTTAAGAGCTATACAATAAGATGAAATGTTAAATTTGCTTATTTCATTAACCATTAGTTAACCTTAATAGACTTTTTGAGATTATGAATCTTTTTGACAAGAGACCTGGCCAGAATAGACCACTTCGGTAGATAATTGTTGCTTTGAGATAGAGATCTTCTGGAGTAACAGCCTCTGATATTTCAGGTTAGGAACTGGGTCAAGTTTGCTGAACAGAGAGATGGAAAGATGGAAAAATAGATACAGAAACATTGATATCAAACATAGTCTTTTGAAACATAAATATACAAAAAAAGACATACTTTAAAAACATAAATATGAAGCCAAAAAAATACTTCAGAAACATTGATATTAAAACATAAACATACTGTGAAAAAAACATAGAATCATAGATACTGTAGAAATGTACATAGAGAAACATACTGTAGTAACATAGATATAGAAACAGATATATTGTAGATAGATAGACATAGAGACATAGACATAGAAGAGTAAGATAAATATTGTTGAAACATAGATTCCAAAACATAGATTTACTATACAAACATAGATATAGAATCATGGATATGGAGTAACAGAGAGAAACCTTGTTGTGTAATCAACCTGGATAAGTTACGAGCTCAGGAGAAACACTTGCTGTTCTAAGATACTGATCTTGGGATGTGGAGAGAGCGAGCTGACTATGGGCGATGCTACAGAGGAAATGTGCAGGTCTTAAACTTCTTAACACTGTCTATGATCTCTGACCCCCTCCCTGTCTACCCCCACCCCTCTCACTCCCCCTTCCTCTCGCTTTCCTTGCCACGACTACCACACTAGCTCTGAGGACTATTGTTCATTCATACATGAGAGGGAGAGAAAAAGAAGTGGGGGAGGCAGAGGCAAACAGAGAGCGAGAAAGAGAGAAGGAGAACAGAGGGGAGGAGAGGAGAGAAGGTAGGAAAGGGAGAAAGAGGGGTGGAGAGGAGGGAAAGTAGGAAAGGGAGAACAGAGGGGAGGAGTGAGAAGAGTCCTGGAGTCTGGCTCTGGGTCTCTGGGTCTTTGGGACTGGGTGGGTTTGGCAGGACTGGGTTAGGCTGGGTTTTTGGGTCTGATCTGCTTTCATGGATCTTTCGGTCTTTGGGTTTGGGTATGTTTAGCTTGGTTGGTTTGGGTCTGGGTCTCTGGGTTTCTGAGTCTCTGGGTCTCTTGGTCTCTGAGTTTTTGTGTTTTTTTGGTCTTTGGGTCTCTTGGTTTCTGGGTGTCTGGGTCTCTTGGTTTCTGGGTCTATTGGTCTCTGAGTCTTTCTGTCTCATGGTCTCTTGGTTTCTGGGTCTCTGTGTCTCTTGGTCTCTGGGTCTGGTCTGAGCCTGAAGTGAGTCGTTGTATAAAGTACTATTGTTAGTCTCTGGGGTGGAAGGCTAGTGAGCTTTTAAAAGGAGAAGAGGGATATTTTTTCACCAAACAAACCTTTGCGTCTGCATCCCAAATGGCACAGTGTTCCCTACGTAGTACAATACATACATACACAACATAGGGAACAGGGTGTAATGACACACACACTGACACACACACTGATACACACACTGATACACACACTGACGCATACACTGATACACACACTGACACACACACTGATGCATACACTGACACACACACTGACACACACACTGATACACAGACTGATGCATACACTGACACACACACTGATACACACATTGATACACACACTGACACACACACACACACTGACACACACACACACACACATGCCATAAACACACACTAACACACACACTGCTGACTGCTAGGGAAAGTAGAGTGGCTAAAATGTGTTACTGCTAGAAGCAACGGCAGGGAGAGAGACAGACAGAACCAGGCAGAAAGATTGAAGATTGACAGAACAACAGAATAAACAACAGACAGAACGACAAACTGAATGACACAGAGACAGAAAGACAGACAGATCTATGATAGATGATATCTATTGTATAGACAGATACAGTAAATAGATAGGTAGATATATAGAGCGATGTACATTTGTGAGTGTAAGGAGAAAATGAAAGCCAGGGGGATTCAGAAGTGGGGAGTTAGGGTTAGGGTCCATCTACAACATAACATTGACATATTGAGAGATTTTCCATGTCAAAGGAAAATAAAATGAAGAGCGAAAGGGAGTACAGTAGGAAACCCTTTGCCATGCAGATGTTTAGGGGAGCTTCTGACCACGGAATAATATTATCTATACTCAGAGCAGAACTAGGACCTAATTACTCCACAATCACTTCATAGTGCACTTCTTGGTTCCTTTTAAAGTCGACTACTTTGTTCGATTTGAAGTGCAATACCTGTTTCCCTTTATAGTGGGTTTGAATCTTTGGTTTGAACTGTGCCGTCTTTGAACAGTCATGAGGAAAATGTGTGTGGAAGTGTGGTGGAAGTTTCCTCTGGACAGACCATGGTTCTTAAGCAAAATAATACCAGAAGACAAAATTAAAGAGACATCCGAATGTCTTCCGGTGAAACAGGGACTAAACGATAGATTATTTAGTATCTTTTTTCTTTGAAATTATGAATATTTTAGCTACCTCTTACTCTTCCATCATGTGTGCGATCGGACATCCTTGTCAGGGTACAGTAGACCTGTTGTCCAGAGATATAGTAGATAAAACTAAAATGACTAATAAACTGCCATAACGAACCCAGTTCACCTTTCATATGTCTCTAATTTCTTTCTGTTACAATTTCATCAAGCGTCCAATATTAATGCATTAGGTAACACTTTATTTGAAGGGGTGTGCATAAGAGTGACATGACTCTGTCATGATACTGTCATAGCCATGACGACACATGTAAGAATCATTATGAACGTTTATGAATGTTGTCATTAGGTGTCATTCGGTTGATTATGTAATTTTTTATGCAAGGTTGACATTGTTTGTTCTCAGTAAATGTCTTTTTTATGACAACTTGACATTAACTGAGACAAAATATCCTGTCAATGTCTTTGTTATGACAACTTGACATTAACCACGACAACATTAGATTAGATTCAACTTTATTGTAATTGAACAAGTACAGTACAATGAAATTGAAGGAGTAGGGTAGCATGTGCAACTGAAATGCAGGGATAGCAGCAATGAGGTTCCCAAGGAAAACTTCAGACGTTGCAAGGCAGTGTCAGAGTCCAGTAGTACAAAGGGTGGATATGGTTAGTGATGGGTCACCTAGTTCAGCAGGGTTACAGCAGATGGAAAGAAAGTGTTCCTGAGTCTGCTGGTGCGGGAACGAAGAGACCTGTACCACCTGCCTGATGGAAGGAGGGCAAACAGTTTGTGGCATGGATGTGAAGGGTCCCTGATGATGCCACACACCCTGTGCAGACACCGCTTGTGCTGGAGGTCTACGTTGGCCGGGAGCTGGGTACCTGTGATGTGCTGGGCGGTTTCCACCACCCGTTGCAGGGCCTTCCAGTTGGCTATGGAGCAAACGCCAAACCATACTGTGGCGCAGTTAGTCAGAAACATTACCTGTCATAAACATGTCATAGCAGGCCTCATTATCAAACTTGAAGAAACTATTTAGCTTCATGTGTTAGCATTAAATACAACTGTCATATGTGGTTGGTTTTGACATTGGTTGTCATGAGACCATTATAATTGTGTCATGAATATTTTTCTTGACCTCAAGTAAAGTGGCACAAAGATGTCTTGTCATAAAGATGTCATGACGTGTTATAACACTGTCAAATGCATACATAACAGTGTCATGAATATTTTTCTTGACCTCAAGTACAGTGGTACTATTTGGACATGTCATAAAGATGTCATTAAGTTTGTCAGATACTGTCAAAAAGATGTAATTAAGCCTGTCAAATGCTTTTAAATACCTAAACAAAAGCAATACATTTCCTTTATTGTTTTTGCACAACAAATGTTTCCTAAAAAAAAAAAAACTACTTTCAACAATCCTACTTTGGTAACACTTTCCGATAAGGGTACATGAACAACCATTAACAAATGCAGTAGTTACCTTGAACGAACATTGATGAACAATGATGAACAAGACATGAACAAACGGTTAACAATGATAACCCTTACTTTATTAATGGTTTACAAATGCATTAACAAGAGTGTAGAGTCATTTGTTCATGTTGACACAGGACATAAACTCATGTCGTTTTTTGCAAGAACACAGTACTGTAATTTGTTAAGGTTGATACAGGACATCCATTCATGTACAGTACCTAGTTTTTGCATGAACAATAGCCTAAGTAATTTTAACTATTCATAATATAATCACATTGAAAACATTATTTATAAAGTAGGCTAGATAGTAACAAATTACCTTCATGTTGACACAAATAGAACATGGCTGAGCAAGTTAGCAAAGTGCTTCCCGTAACTGACAAACACTTGACTGGAGCTAGCATACAGCTAACTGGAGCCAACTAATAACCAACCGAAACCAGCTAACAACAAGGAACAAGGAACTAGCTAATCACTAACCCTTACAGTGCAACGATTGCAAAGTTCCTAAACAATACAGTTACAAAATTAAATTATATTAATCCTAGGGATATTGTCAGGAGTGTTGTTTTCGAAAAACTATTCAGTACAGTACAGTAACAAATTCGTTTTTTCCAAAGGAATGCACCACCGTCATGGCATTTTACATAGACATGGGTCTCTGTCATAGTTACACAATTACCACGCTTTTCCAACCCTCTACATACACTTTAACAGGCAAGTTATCAAACTGTATCGAAAGGTCCAGTGTACTTTTATACTTTACCGACCAGGAAAACAGGATAAATGATGAGAAAGACATGCCTTTTACTTGAAGAGTTACGAGAACGCGCAGGTGTTTTGATCGTCCCAACGCAAAACGACCACGTCAAACTGCCCCCTATAGGCCAACCGTAGTAAATGTCCTTCAATATAAAAGTGTCCTTCAAAATTCTATATCAACCCCAAATGCGACCATACATTTTGTGTGTCACACCTATTTGAAGATTCAAGTAGCCAGTCTACCTTATTAATAATGGTTACCGCAATGTAATCATATTAACAAATTGGATTATGTATATTATCTCTTGAATAATGTATATTACTTAGCCTATTGTTCATGCAAACCACTAGTTAAATGAATGGATGTCCTGCATCAACATTAACAAAATTACAGTACAAACTATGTTCCTGCAAAAAACTTTGATATTAACTTGACTTGTTTTTTCACATCATGGAAAAGTCTGCCCAAGACACCATTATAATGGTGCATGGCTAACCAGTGGTGCCACTATCATTTTGAGGTGAATATTCAGTGACTCAGGAGTGTGATTACCTTTATGACTCCATATTTCCAATTTGTATTTCTGCCATGCACGCTCAATATGCTGAGTATGAGCACCAGTCTCAGGATCAGCAAAGTTCCTTTTATGGCAGACAGAATACTGGCTAAATAGTATCTTCAAGTTTGATAATTAGGCCCGTGTTTACGACAGGTTATGTTGTCTTGGTTACTGTCATGTTGTCATAAAAAAGACACTGACAGGTGATGTTGTCTTAGTTAATGTCAAGTTGTCATAACAAAGACACTGACAGGATATTTTGTCTCAGTTAATGTCAAGTTGTCATAACAAAGACATCCAAACAATGTCAAACTTGCATAAAAAATGACATAATCAACCGAATGACAACATTCATAAACGTTCAAAATGATTCCTTCATGTGTCATGTCATGGTTATGACAGTATCATGACAGTGTCATGTCACTCTTATGCACACCCCTTCAAATAAAGTGTTACCATGCATTATCACAATCACCACTGAAACACAATGTCTGTGTTTTGGTATTTATGAGCAGGTAATCAAAACATGAACCATGACCTATTTTCAGGTAAAGTGGATAGGCTGCATTTAGGGAGTTAAATTTGCATGTTGCTGTTTCCCGCGGTGCTCTCTTGGGGCCAATGAGTCTATTGAACATTACCAAACCCTGCTTGTCTGGGGCATCACTGGGCTTGCAAACAAAATTTGTCTAAGTTACATGTTATAAACATTTGTCTTGGGGCATAGGAGCTGGGTTCTAACATGGAATCTTATCCTGTATTTTCACCATTTCTAAAAGTTTTTTTCCCCCATTTAGTATATAGACTAAATACGTGAAAAATAAAGTTTGCACTCCCTATAAATATTTGGTCCATGGCGATGTAACCTACAGTGAACGTTGGCTATTAGTCGTAACTTGGAAGAGGAAGGACAGCATGTGCTTCTGGTTATTCAGTGCCATAACGTTAAAAATAAAACCCAGGCCTGAACCGAAACGGCTGACAATAATTTGCACACCGTCTCAAAGGAAAATACAGAACATTTCACTGAAACATATATAGAGGGGCAATGGGATTTGCCACTTCATGGCTATATACATCAAATGTCAATGAAATGGATGACCTATTGGCATAACTCATCGCAGAAAGTTTCAAGTCTGATTTGGCCATGAGCTTCAGAAGTTTCAGATCCAAAAGTGTATTTCTCCGTGAATAGTGCTTACCCTCTTAGATATTAACTCTAAATGAAACAAAACTGTAAACTTTTTTTTTTTTACCATATCCCGAAAGGTATGAATGAGCCAACTGGAAGTTGTTGATGATTACACAATGATGTT
>JACXGI010007099.1:0-11439 GCA_016801175.1 Esox masquinongy
AACCAATCGACTTGTAGCTCCAGCGTCTTTTCCCTTATTTGGCATTCTGCCCATTTACTACCACATACCAAACGGTCTGTTCTTGCTCCCAACTATTCTAGTGAGATAAGGATCCTGTCACCCCCTCCTCTAATGCAGGTACAATGTTTCTTAGTTCTACTTAGCCTCTAGCAGACTTGCATGTTATCTTAATGCTATTCCCCCACAACACATAACACCCTCTCTACCAAAGGCACATTTTTAATAGCTAAATCATTGGTTAGAATGTTCATGTCACCAGAATGATTTAAGATGAACTAATGCTAGATTAGGCTGAGACTATTCTAGCATTTATTTTTGATGAAATAATCATGGCAACGTTGCATTCCACTAAACATTTGCTTATATTAGCAAGTCATTGTACAAATGAAAACAGAGAATTAGCTTAGCTACATGAGCATAGATTAGTTACTAAGGCTTGAAAGCATGACACCATCTCTAAATGGTCAAATTATTGTTAGCTAAACCATATGTTATATTGTTCATGTCACCAGAATGATTTTAGATAGACTAATGTTAGATTAAACTGAGGTTAGTTAAACCTATTTGCATTAGCTAACATTACTAGCTAGCTAACTTCGATAGCATTTATCGCTAACGTTAGCCATTTTTTGATCCTGCTAGGTAGTTTTTTATAAATGAAATAATCATGGCAACGTTGCATTCCACTAAATATTTGCCCATAGTAGCAAGTCATTGTACAAAAAACAACAGTGGATTAATTAGCTAATGAGCATAGATTAGCTACTGAGGCTGGAAAACTTAACACCATACCTAAAAGGCAAATTATTAATAGCTCTGTTATAATGTTCACGTCATCAGAATAATTTTAGATGGAGTAACTAGCAAGACTCCTAAAAAAAGCCACTAGCTGCTAACTAATGAGGCAATATGAATTCCATGTACAATATAGTGTGTGGCATTGGGGGTTAAAGAGGGACAACAATATATTGTTTTGCTGGATGTAGCACAGTGCCCCATGATTTCACATTATATTTGTCATTTTACAAACTCTACAGAGTATTTCGGACAATACATTCACTGCGGTACTGAAGAGTATTTCTGCAAAAAGTATCCATTGTACATTACAGTGGTGGGATGGAAAATAAGGCCTTCACACACTGCATTGTTCCAAGCTAAAACTGGCCCTGGGTTAACTTAACCTGTGTTCACACAAGAGTTTATTAACCCTGGGCTAAGGCTTAACCCTAGACTAAGGATTCACACTTGTGTTCCTAAGCCCTGGGCTAACGGACAAATACGACACAATACCATTTTACATTCTATGATAGGCTGCAAATGTTTCGTTCTCTCTGGCATACGAATAATGTTACAGTAGCCTACATCACTGACACATGATCAATGTTATGCTACCACGATTCAATTAACGAGTTCATGACATCGACTGATCAAGATGCCCACCCTGTCGGTATTTGCTTGAACAACTTTGTCAAAACTACACAAAAAAGAGAAAAACTTTAGTCAACCTTAATTCTTTCAAAATATTTGCTGGACTTACATCCAAAGCAAGCTGCAATAACTACTTCGCTAAGATTTAGCAGGTATAATGAAATGTCAAAACTTTGCAGAGTGAAAGGACCAAAACAGACGAGGCTGTTGGTAACGGTGCGCGTCACAAGCGTATGTAAATTAAGTGAAAGGGCAGGTTTTGTGATTGGACAATAAACGTTCTATGGTTTGTTCTTGACCACGTTTCACACTGGTTATTTTGTCACCGTTTTTCTGGGGCTAGCCCTGAAAAGTCGGGGCTAACCCTGCTCTAGAGCATGGCCAGCTAGCCCTAGGCTAAGGGTGGTGCTTTCCCACTTCAAAATATGCAAGTGTGAACACTTGCTTAGCCCTGGGCTTAGGATGCTCTTAGCACTAGGCTAAGGAGCCGTGTGAACACATCTAGTGTGGTTGGATGTATTACACAATCAAGCTCCAAAGCAAATGAGCACAAGCAAAACAATAACATAAAAATAGGATTTTTTTTATATAAGATCATGTTCTCTACATTAGCTTACATAAACTCTAATCATTTCTCAGTGTGCTCCACCTTATAATTTTCTTTAACCTATATGAAGTATTACTGAAATTGTAATTTTGTTTCATTTATCATTTCCCCCACATAGTTTTTCCTTTGAAAACGTAGCCTACACAACACAAATTATAGACAGACCAAAGTCCTTTATTTTGATGGCAACATATGACAATCAGAAGTGTATTTTTGCTGATTAATCTCTAATGTAGAGTCTTACTGTTGCTACCGAAGTTAAATAAATAATAGGCCTGCCAATATAGAGCGGTATAGTTGTTTTGAATGGATTTATTAGTGCAATTCGTTTAATGCCAACTCCATTACATGAACCGTACATGATCATATGCATCAATTACACGATCATTTGGGTGGAGGTGGTAACAGCAGACCACAATCAATGAAGTGCGGTTACTTAATCACAGAATTCGCAAGAACTCCTCTTCAATTTTCCAGTTCGAAATCGAACCTAAACATTTTCGAACTAGAATCGAAATCGGTACACCCCAATATTCGCATGTCAGTGTATTTTCTAAGCCCATATAGTGTAATTGCAAATCCTCCCCTAAAATCCTCCCCTCTTGAAAGTCATTAGCCCCTGGACAACTTTTGTACATGGCAGCTACATTTATCTACTACTTTGCTGGTTAAAATGAACTATTAGCTGGTTACAGTCCTAACCTGCTTACCTGTCAAGTAAATACAGGTCAGTAACCAAAACAAACGTGTTGGCTGGGCATTTCATTTCCGAAGTGGGGCACTTCATCCTACTTACCAATAACGATTAGTATCTTCAGCAGGATAGACGCAAAGCTAATAATTCTAGCATGTATGGCTGCTTTTAGGTTTTTAGGCTATTGTCAATCGACGTAACCATCCCATATTCACAATGACAGTGGAATAAAGCGATTTAACAAGAGGCTTACAACACTAGTAATTACAGAAACATGAATCCATGGCGAATGAAGCCATCAAAGATGTACAGTACCATTTATGTAGTATGACAGGACACCGCAATACAAGTATACATCGCAAAGCCCAAATCAATGACATTACAGGTACCAAAGAAACAAGAACGTACTCACAAAAACGATGTTCCTACGACGCTGTAAGTCAGGTGTACTTTTCGTACTCGATCGATTGAAAGTGCCACACAAATAATTTCCTTGTCTGGGACAGGGCTGCTAGGTGGGGGGTTGGTTCCTCGCAATTTCTAGCTTTTCTTAAAAAAGGCTTTGCCCGTAAATCTGCCACCAAATCCATTTCTTCTACATTGCACGTTAAGAAACAACTGGGCGCAATACAAATCTAAACAAACAATCTAACGGAAAGCACTGCATCTACTACATCCTTACCCTGAACGGTTGCTAGTTGGGTGTTTGGTCGACCCTTCCTCACAATTTCCATGCTTTCCTGAAAAAGGCTTTGCCAGTAAATCCGCCACCAAATGCATTTCTTCTCCTCCATTGAGCGTTAAATGACAACAGGGCTCAGTACAAATCTAAACAAAAAATGTAACGCAAATTATAAAAATATAATTTTCTGATTCTGATATGACTAGGCCAGCAAAAAGACCTCTGGTCAGCAGCAGTTTCGAAAAATACCTTCTTGTATACCAAATAATAACTTTTTCAAGTCAATGTTTTGTAATTATTAGCGACATAAAATCTTAACTAGCGTGTCATGAATGACCATTTCTGAAATTTCCGACGTAGTTAAAAAATACAACCCCATTCCCAATTATTGTCCACCTTAGTGTTTTGTTCAATTGCATTGTATTTCGTTTTTATTGGTGTTGAAAATGACATACTAGAGCATTTTACCTACCTTACTTGCCTTCTGGTAAAGAAAAAAGACTGATCAACTTAACATTACATGATGTCTGGTCTGTCGCACATGTGGTATTTCACGATTTGCAACTTGTATGCTAAAGATTATCAAACAAAGTCAGATACAGGTGACTCAGAGACAGGAAGGTAATCAAGATTTGAACTTCCGGTCAGATTGGTGAATCGTCTTGTTCAACCATCTTTGATCGCAGACATTTGGTCCCAGTATTCAGTGGAATGAAAACAAAAATGGCTGCGCACGTAAACAGTAATTAGCCAAGCAAGCTCAACATGACCTTCATGAAGGTGTTTTTCACTGATCATATTTGTACATTACTAAATATGCAAGAATCAGAATTCATTATTTCTTACCATGTTTAGTGAAATAGTGAATAATCACGTAAATAAAGGCATTATTAACACACAAACCATTGTCTGCTGGTTAGCATATGTTTTATTGATAAGACAAGTGGAGTGATCCTCAGGAAAATAACACATCTTAGGAGGTTGCTCAATAAATATTCAGTATACTCTTTAACAGTACTACTGCCCTAAATAGTTTCAAAATATAATTTTAACCAGTTGAAATCAGAATACTGCTCCATATCTAATAAGCAACATGGTGTTTATGGCAATTTATGTTGTCATAATATACAGTTCTGGAATTGTCAGTGCATACTGAAATAATATGCATTAAGAAATCACGCTGAGGGGTCTTCAGTGATATTTTAAAATGTACTTGTGAAAAGGTTTAAATCTGTCATTTGATGCTATAGAAGTAACATTTGAAGCATTTATCACAAATTCAGAATTGCTGAAAAACCATTACGCCCAACTTAATGGGTCCCAATTGCAAATATGTCCCTTGGGAGGAGATGGATTTATATACCTCTTTTCAAAATTTTATTTTAAATGGGTTGAGCGTGGTGAGCTTGCAAATGTGGGAAACCTCAATAGCGCCACCGTGTGATTGATAAAAAAAATCTTTGCAGTCATTATTGTCGTATCATCTTTCACATATGCACCAAGTAGAAATATTATACCATTGTCCTTGTAGGAGATGTGTCTATATATGTGCAAAACCACACCCCTGCACATGTTCATCTGTCAATGGCGGCCATGTTTTTAGAGGTACTGGCCTGGTTGATACAACTTCTGCAGAACATCATCCATAGATGCCATATATGAAGGTATGTTACGATTGGTCCTTAGGTGCCAGAGGAGATGCTTTTCAAGTGTATTTCACATATTCAAAATGGCCGCCAAACCAATAAAGCGAAGTTCCAATAAGTCCCAATGGCAAATATGTTCCTGGTGAGGAGGTGGACTTATCTACCTCTTTTAAAGGCTGTAACTAAAACAGGGTGAGTATGGTGAACTTGCTAATGTGAAAAACCTCATTAGTGCCACCGTGTGGTTGATAAAAGAAATCCTTGCAGTCATTTTTTCTCGCATGGTCCTTGTCAAAATATTTACCAAGTAGAATTATTATACCATTATCCTCGTAGGAAATATGCACATCAATGTGCTAAACCACGCCCCCCATTGGTCAATAGCATCCATGTTTGACATACTGGCCTGGCTGATATAACTTTGAAGACCTTGATCCCTAGATGCCAAATATGAAAGTATGTGAAGATCAGACATTTGGTGCTAGAGGAGTTAATTTATTAGTGTTTTTCAAAAAACCCAAAATGGCGGAAAATACATCATTGCGGACTGTATGGGTCCCAATGGAAAAATATTCATCATGAGGAGATACACCTATGTAGCAATTTTCAAGACTCTAGGTGGGTGGGCGTGGTGATCTTGCAAAAAGTGTGAATTTGGAGGCTTGTGACAGCGCCACCATGAGGCCGACATGCATGCCACTGCACCAGAAGTCGCGGCCCTTGGCCCTTTACTACCATGAAAATTTGGGCACCTTTAAGACATTTAATCTCACGGGAATTTGCAAAAAACACCCTTTTTTGCCAGAAGAATAATAATAATTAAAGCTGCAAGCAGCATTAAGCAGGTTTCAGCATTAAGCTATTAGTAGCCAGATTGCAGTTTTTCCGTTATGACACAAATCCAACTCATGTCCATAGCTGTAAACAATAGTACATGTATGGTTTTTCCTTTTCACTAGTATCCCCATGAGGCCAAATGGAAGCATCTTTCATATAAACTAAACTCACAACCCTGACCATGTGTACCAAATGTAATCACACTTAACATCGGTCATTTGATGCAATAGAAGTCGCGTTTGAAGTATTTTTCACAAATTCAGAATTGCCGAAAAAATAGTATGCCTGACTTAATGGGTCCCATTTGCAAATATGTTCCTTATGAGGAGATGGACTTATCCACCTATTTTCAAGGCTGTATCTCAAACGGGGTGAGCATGGTGACCTGGCTAATGTGGAAAACATCAATAGCGCCACCGTGTGGTTCATAAAAAGTCGCAGCAGTCATTTTTTCCGTATGGTCCTTGTCAACATACGTACCAAGTAGAATTATTATACCAATATCCAATCCCCTGCACATGTTCATCTGTTAATGGCGACCATGTTTTTCAACATACTGGCCTGATTGATGTAACTTTTGAAGACCATCGTTCTTAGATGCCAAATATTAAAGTGCATGAAGATTGGACATTTGGTGCCAGAGGAGTTAATTTTTTAGTGTTTTCCAAAAATTCAAAATGGCCGTCAAACCATTAAAGCAAAGTTAATGATTTGCAAATATGTTTTCAATTGCAAATATGTTCCTTGTGAGGAGATGGAATTATCTACCTCCTTTCATGGCTGTACCTCAAACGGGGTGAGCATGGTGACCTTGCTAATGTGAAAAACCTCAATAGCGCCACCATGTGGTTTTAAAAAAAATCCTTGCAGTCATTTTCTCCGTATGGTCCTTGTCAACATATGTACCAAGTACCATTATTATATCATTATCCCTGTAGGAGATGTGTCTATATATGTGCAAAACCACACCCCCTTACATGTTCATTGGTCAATAGCACCCATGTTTTTGACATAATGATCTGGCTGATATAACTTTTGAAGACAATGGTCCCTAGATGCCAAATATCAAAGTACGTGAAGATGGGACATTTGGTGCCAGAGGAGTTCATTTTTTAGTGTTTTTCAAAAAATCCAAAATGGCGGAAAATCCATCATGGCGGACTTTATGGGTCCCAATGGCAACAATATTCATCATGAGGAGATACACCTATGTAGCAATTTTCAAGACTCTAGGTCACAAGGGTTGAGCGTGGTGAGCTTGCAAAAAGTGAACTGCTGAAACCCTAATAATGAACCGGAACAAACACAATAGGGTTTCACCAGTGAACTGCTGAAACCCTAATACATTTCTGGTAGGAGAAACCCTATTGTTATTGTTAGTATTATTATTAGGGATTCTACGGTAGGAGAAACCCTATTGTTATTGTTAGTATTATTATGATTAGGGGTTCTCTGGTAGGAGAAACCCTATTGTCATTGTTAGTATTATTACTATTATTAGGGGTTCTCCGGTAGGAGAAACCCTATTGTAATCATTAGTATTATTATTAGGGGTTCTCCGGTAGGAGAAACTTGCATACTGTTAAAATAGTCCACGTGTAACAACAGTAAAGAACCCCGCCCTGATTCCTCCACCAGGGGCGCTATAGTACACGATTCAATTTGCTAATTTCAAAATGATGCCATTTCCACTCCGTTTGTCCTACAGTGCTGATTTTTTTTTGTACCTGTCTCATTTCTCACGATGAACAAAAACACCCCAAGAACCCATAAAGTCCCCATGATGGATGTGCCTCCCTAAAATCTTTTCAGGAATAAGACATAACTTGCAAAATGGTGGACAAAATGGCTGACTACTGTCCAATATATGAATGCACAATGTGCATGTGTGCAATTCTTTACTGGAACAATAACCTATGCACTTCAAATTCATTGTGCATCCACCCCCATATCAGACCATGTGCATTTGTTAGTTGATATCTCAAAAGACGGTTACCTATCCTAATTAGCGTTAATTAACTATTAGGCTGTATCTTTGAAACCGTTCGAGCTACAGACAGGAAACCAACTTCGTTTCACCAGTTTAGCTATCCCCACTTCAAATTATGAAACGTTTATCGATTTTACGTATGCTAATTAGCATAATTAGCATAAATTAACTATTAGGCTGTATCTTTTAAACAGGCCTGGACTGGTAATCTGGCATACTGGGCATATGCCCGGTGAGCCGAGGCAATTTTGGGGCTGGTATAACTTGAAAAGAAATATACTTTTTGCCAATGACTGGCCCATAGAGCAGAGACAGCGGCCCATTGGTTCATTTTCTATACTGACACTGGGTTGGCCCAATCACGTCTCTTACTAGGCTCCAGGCCTCCCTACTGTCAACTGTTTCTCGTGTCAGATTTGGTGGCTCAGAGCCAAAAATCTGTGGATGAGGGTGTTGAAATGGACTAACAAACGCGTTAGGGCAAGGGGGTACGGGCTAAAAGAGAAGTTGCAGGCTAAAAGAAGTAAAATTATTGAGGCGGATGGAGCAGGCGTTTGACAAGGAAGCCGAGGAGGCACAGTATGCGCACGACAGGGCCGAGGGCCAGAGTGAGCAGGTGCAGAGTTGTTGAAACAGTAAGCATGGAATAGTTTCATGATTAACTGGGAGAGACTCACAGGGAGGGGGCAGCAGGAGATAGTGTGTGTGTCGCAATGATGGCGATGATTAAATAAATTAATGTAGATGATAATAAGACAATATAATTGTCATCGCTATCATAAAGTGAAAATACTGCTGGTGGTCACTCAGTCAATGTCAAATAGCGCAGCATAAACTATTTGGCATTGCTTTTGTAGCTAGCATAGTTCCCTTGTGCAGTCGCAACTTCGGCTGACTATTCCGTTGAGACTTTCCAGCCAGAACCTACTAATTTCAGAATCCTAATTCCGATGTTTTTTCTCTTATTATCGCTGCTGTCAAATCACATATTCTAAATCTGTAACTGACATAAATACTAGACAACATTAGCTACAAACTGAAATAGTTAGGTCCTAATCGGCGGGAACCTTTTTTTTTATTGTGCGCCTGATGTGATGGAGCAAAATCCCCATTTTCCTGTGGCAATTTTAGACCACGGTCAGAAGAATGGTTCTGGAGTCTTACATTCACAGATTTGATGTACAAACGAAGTCAATCATTTGAGGTAAGGAAGATGTAAAATTGCTTATTACAATGTTTTTCTAATAGGGTCACTTGATAGATAATTATTTTGTTAAAAAGTACGTTATCAGCGCTTACCAGCTTGACGTTTGATAAGTTAGCTTGACTGAAGCTATTTGGCCTGCCTTAACTAGCTACCCACTTATTCAGTTTCTGAATTAATATGTGAGTATTTCTCTATATATGACCATGTAAATTAACTAAATGTGTGTGTGCACAGCAATGGGTTGACTACAGCTAAGTTTGTCACCAGTTGTAAGCAAGTAAATACACAAAATGTAGCTAGTTAGGTACTGTAGCTAAAGCTAAAAACAGTGCTGGCTTGCTAGTAAATGTTACATTTAATGTTTTGCATATATGATGTTTTAAATGAGGTGTGTACCATGTGGTTGTCTCTATGATGTAAATATTAATATAACTAGCTACCATCAATGTCAAATAAATCTACAAACTAGGCAACAGTTACTGTCATCTTCAGTCTGACATGGTTTTCTATCCTGGCATATATATTTCTAAGTACTACAGTATGGCTCTGTTACTGTTCTTGGTTAGTTTATTCAGTACTAAATCCAAATTGTGCCTATAAGGACGTCATATTATGTTTTTGTCCACTACTGTATCACTTTCCCTGATGCTTGTGTCCATGTAATAGACAAGCCTATCTAGACACAAGCAACATGTGAAAAATTGTTCTGTAAGTCCTTTGTTTTATGTGTTATGGATTTATGAAACAATGTAACTAATTACAGTATTTTGTTATATATTTTGTATATGTAGATAGAGATGGATGGAGAGGAAGGTGTTGATGCTTGCTTACTGGTGTATGCAAAGGAAGAGGTCACTGACATCTCTGGTAAAGTCCAGCTCATAGCAGGATAGGATGTTTAGAAATGGGACCATAAAGCTACTGGCTGATTTGTACTGTTAGGCCTATAATAGGTCTTTCATTCTGTCTTTCTGTCTCTTGCTCACCTGGACCGTGTGATGTACTGTCCACTCTTATGCTTCATGACACACCAACTGATGACTGTCCACCTGTCTTCTTCCACTCCCAGTTACCAGATCTCTGTCTCCCTTTCTCGCTCTTTCTTAAAGGTTGCCCTCATTTGTTTGAAAAGGTCTCTGCTTTTAACTGGAGTTGAGTTCACAGGCAATCTTTTTACTTAGTAGTGAGTTTACAGTCTATGCAACTGCTTAAATTTTCAAGAAGATGCTGTTACCATCAGAATCTATAATTTATCGGATTTATCATGTATCATCTCTCTCTCTTTCATTATGCCATTGTTGTTGAGGGTGTTCAGAAGACCATGCAGCCTTTTCCACTAAGTAAGTATACAATACATGCAACTATCTGTTTACATTGTTCTAGATTAAAGATACTGGTACTGTCATTATTGAACTCAATCAATTATCATTCTCACCTTTCTCTCTGTCTCCCCCTCTCACTCTTTTAAAGGTTGCCTTGTTTGAGGAGATATTTTCTGTCCATTGGTGTGGAGTTCACAGGCATCATTTTGACTAACTTGTATACTTCATACATACTAACATTTTATAAAAAAAATTAATTTAGACTTTGACTTCTAGCAGAGCCCTTTCTTTGACAATTCTACTTGAGTATGGAGATTGTGTAGGCCCTACTCCACTGCCACCTCTGATCACCAGGGAGTCGGTCAAGAGCAAGTGAGTAAACTGGTTCACTTGCACTGGTACACTTGTCCACAGCACTTACTACTCAGCTTTGTAGTGGTTTGGAGGAATAATACAGTAGGTATGTATATTTAAGGGGACTCTGTGGATGGTGTACTGGTGGGTAATGTTCGACTGATTGTGTTGGGCCGGTCTGGGCCAAAATGCCAAAGGAGATTTTTGGTTCCAGTCCAGCTACAGACACAAAACCAACTTTGTTGTACATGTACAGTTTAGACTATCCCTACTTCAAATTAGGAAACATTTATCTATTTTCCATATGCTAATTAGCATTAATTAACTACTAGGATGTATCTTTTGAACCGTTCGTGCCACAGACACGAAACCAAGTGTTTCATACGTTTAAGCTATCCCCACTGCAAATTTTACATATGCTAATTAGTGTAATTAGTGTTAATTAACTATTAGGCTGTATATTTTGAACCATTTGAGCAACAGACACAAGACCTGTCATTGGTATCATTTATGAACTTTAACTATGTCATGTACAGTGGATATAAAAAGTCTACACACCCCTGTTAAAATGCCAGGTTCTTGTGATGTAAAAGAATGAGACAAAGATAAATCATGTCAGAACTTTTTCCACCTTTAATGTGACCTATAACA
>JACXGI010007099.1:11539-22771 GCA_016801175.1 Esox masquinongy
CCTGGTTGCATAAGTGTGCACACCCTTAAACTAATACTTTGTTGAAGCACCTTTTGATTTTATTACAGCACTCAGTCTTTTTGGGTAGGAGTCTATTAGCATGGCACATCTTGACGTGGCAATATTTGCCCACTCTTCTTTGCAAAAGCGCTCCAAATCTGTCAGATTGCGAGGACATCTCCTGTGCACAGCCCTCTTCTGATCACCACACAGATGTTCAATTGGATTCAGGTCTGGGCTCTGGCTGGGCCATTCCAAAACGTTAATCTTCTTCTGGTGAAGGAGATTAACGTGGATTTGGATGTGTGCTTTGGGTCGTTGTCGTGCTGAAAGGTGAACTTCATCTTCAGCTTTCTAACGGACGCCTGAAGGTTTTGTGCCAAAATTGCCTGGTATTTGGAACTGTTCATAATTCCCTCCACCCTGACTAAGGCCCCGGTTCCAGCTGAAGAAAAACAGCCCCAAAGCATGATGCTGCCACCATCATGCTTCACTGTGGGTTTGGTGTTCTTTGGGTGATGTGCAGTGTTGTTTTTGCGCCAGACATACCTTTTGGAATTATGGCCAAAAAGTTCAACCTTGGTTTCATCAGACCATAACACATTTTCCCACGTGCTTTTGGGGGACTTGATGTTTGTTTTTGCAAACTTCAGCCGGGCTTGGATGTTTTTCTTTGTAAGAAAAGGCTTCCGTCTTGCCACCCTACCCCGTAGCCCATTCATATGAAGAATACGGGAGATTGTTGTCACATGTAGCACACAGCCATTACTTGCCAGAAATTCCTGTAGTTCCTTTAATGTTGCTGTAGGCCTCTTGGTAGCCTCCCTGACCAGTTTTCCTCTTTTCATCAATTTTGGAGGGATGTCCAGTTCTTGGTAATGTCTCTGTTGTGCCATATTTTCTCCACTTGATGATGACTGTCTTCACTGTGTTCCATGGTATATCTAATGCTTTGGAAATTATTTTGTACCCTTCTCCTGACTGATATCTTTCAACAATGAGATCCCTCTGATCCTTTGGAAGCTCTCTGCGGACCATGGCTTTTGCTCTGAGATGCAACTAAGAAAATGTCAGGAAAATCCTATTTGAACAGCTGAACTTTATTTGTGATTAATCAGAGTCACTTTAGATGATGGCAGGTGTGTAATGACTTCTATTTGACATGAGTTTGAATGTGATTGGTTAATTCTGAACACAGCCACATCCCCAGTTATAAGAGGGTGTGCACACTTATGCAACCAGGTTATTGTAAGGTTTTTATTTTTCATTTTTCCCCCTCGAAGATTTCAGTTTGTATTTCAATTGAATTGTTCACATTATAGGTCACATTAAAAGTGGAAAAAGTTCTGACATGATTTATCTTTGTCTCATTCTTTTACATCACAAAAACCTGGCATTTTCACAGGGGTGTGTAGACTTTTTATATCCACTGTATGCTAATTTATGCTAATTACCCTCACCAACAGTATCTCTTCAACCTTAAAAAATATGGACTCCAAACCTTCGATAGGTAAACACTGTTTTGAACCATAAATACTTTTTTTAAAACTATTAGATTAGATTAAACGTTATTGTTATTGAACAGTACAAGTACAGTACAACAAAATGCAGTTTGTGTCTAACCAGAAGTGCAAATAGAGGAGGGCAGAAAAAATATTAAGTATATGTATGTACAAGTGGAATGTATGGATGTGCAATTAATGCAAATGCAATTCTTAATGTGCAGTGGAAAATTTACAAATTTACAGGAAATCTACAAGTATAATGTATGTACAAGTGGGATAAATAGTTCGGGTATAAGCGGCAATTCTCAATGGCATTCTGAATTTGCAATCGAGCAAGCACAACACATTTTCTTCACATTTTCTTCAGGAAACAGGACCCCAGTTTCATATTGCCTTTTTATATTGTTTGTTTGCCAACATCTTACTTTTGCTTAATTACTGGCATCCCCTCACTTCACCATTTGGGGGTTACTTTTCAGATGCCCAATTTATTCTTCCTGTTTATTTTTTTGCCCTTAGTTCTTGCACTGACTTCTCTATTCCATTTCACTCCTTACATTATTTCCTGTTTATTTTGTGAACTACTTCCCTATGGTGTGTACAATATTTTTATTCCTGTTGTTTTTATTTTATTACATCCATAGGTTTTTAGTCTTTTTTATACAGTTCATACTGTTGTTTATTTTTTTGCCCTTAGGTTTTGCACTGATTTCTCAATTCCAATTTGCTCCTTAACTATTCCTTGTTTGATTTTTGAACTACTTCTAAATGGTGTGTAGTATATTTCTATTCCTGTTGTTTTTATTTGGTTTCATCCATAGAATTTTAGTCTTTTTCATACAGTTTCTACTGTGTTCTACTTCCTGTTGTTTTATTCAGTTTCATTGTTTCATACACATTTTTACTATTTTTTTTATACAGTTTCCATGGCATTCTACTTCCTGTTGTTTTTATTATTTCATTGTTTAGTAAATATCTGCTTCCCTCTATGCTCATTGTCTTGTGCCTCATACATCTCCACATATACAGAGGATATAAAAAGTCTACACACCCCTGTTAAAATGCCAGGTTTTTTTGATGTAAAAGAATGAGACAAAGATAAATCATGTCAGAACTTTTAAGGTTTTTATTTTTCATTTTTCCCCCTCGAAGATTTCAGATGTTTTTCAATTGAATTGTTCACATTATAGGTCACATTAAAAGTGGAAAAAGTTCTGACATGATTTATCTTTGTCTCATTCTTTTACATAAAAAAAAACCTGGCATTTTAACAGGGGTGTGTAGACTTTTTATATCCACTGTAGGGTGATCTGGAAGAATATGTTGAACAATGACGTATACGTTGTCAATAATACAATGCTTCACAAAAACATCTTGCCCTCAAATGTATATCTGACACAGTCTCATTCTGTTACTGTACCCCACCAGACCATTTTCCTATACTCACCATATTGGAGGACCCCGTCCATAGTTGCTATGCAACTATATTAATTTTTTTTCCTTGAAACTGCTGAATAACTCAAAAAGTCCTTGGTGAAAAACGATATAAATTGGACCACTGAAATGTAGACCATGTATACCTACTGCAAACAGTCCCGACCCGATTGTGCCATAGGGGGTGCCACAGGCCACATCCAAATTCCATTTTTTTCACAATGATGCCATTTTCTCCCAGATTGACCTAGAATGCTGATTCTTTGTGAACCTGCCTTATTTCTCATGATGAACAAAAAAGCCTCAAGAACCCATAAAATCCGCCATCTTGGATTTTATCGGTACAATGGAAATTTGGTAAAATCTATAAAAATGTACTTAAAATCAACAATAAGTCCGATTGACTCTCATGCATGCCACCCTATAGGGTGATAAGGAATAAGAGATACATTGCAAGATGGTGGACAAAATGGCTGTCAAGTGTAAAACCAATGCATGCAATAACCTCGTGTGCATTATGGCAAAATTATATAAATTGGGAATGTAGACCAGGTATACCTACAAACAAAGAGACCCGACCCAATTCCTCCAAAGGGGGTGCCACAGGCCACGCCCACATTCTGTTTTTTAACATTGATGCCATTTCCATCCCGATTGACCTAGAATGCTGATTCTTTATGTACATGCCTCATTTCTCATGATGAACAAAAAAGCCTCAAGAACCCATAAAGTCTACGATCTTGGATTTTTCTGTTAAGTGGATTTTTGTCAAAACCTTTAAATTTTTTTTACTTAAAATCAACAATTAGTCCCATTGACCTGCCCTTTGGCATACAGATGTCTCATACATGCCTCCCGATAGGGTGATAAGGAATAAGAGATACATTTCAATATGGTGGACAACATGGCTGACCAGTGTAAAACAAATGCATCCATAAACTTGCCTCATTCCCGAAGGGGTATAAATATCGATCTTGGATTTTAATGACACTATTTGCACCATGATTGACCTAGAATGCTGATTCTTTGTCTACATGTCAAATTCCCCAGGAGGTGCAACACTGCATCAAGAACCAATCATGTCCGACATCCTGGATATTTTCTAGTGAACATCATGTGAAACCTATAAAAATGTACTCAAAATCAACAGTAACTCGGATTAACCTGGCAATCGGCATACCAATGTCTTATACATGTCTCCCTATAGGGTGGTAAAAGCTAAGAGATATATTGCAAGATGGTGGACAACATGGCTGACCAGTGTAAAAAAAAAAATGCATCCATAAACTTGCCTCATTCCCGAAGGGGTACAAATATCGATCTTGGATTTTAATGACACTATTTCCAACGGATTTACCTAGATTGCTGGTTCCTAGTGTACATGCCTCATTCACCAGGAGGTGCAACACTGCATCAAGAACCAATCATGTCCGACATCCTGAATATTTTCTACAGTGAACATTTTATGAAAATGTACTTAATGTCAAAAATAGCTCTGATTAACTTGGCAATTGGCATACCTTTGTCTTAAACAAATCTCCCTATAGGGTGGTAAAGGCTAAGAAATATATTACAAGATGGGGGACAAAATGGCTGACCAGTGTAAAACTTATCGATACATACAATTCATGTGTGCATTACAATATGGCACAATGAAAATACAGATCAGGTATATAATCCACACAAACCCCCAACCCGATTCCTCCACACGGGGCACCACAGGCCACATCTTAATGCCTTTTTTCCACAATTATGCCATTTCCACCCCGATTGACCTAGAATGCTGATTCTTTGTGTACATGCCTCATTCCCCAAGGGGTACAAATATGCCTCAAGGACCTATCAGGTCTGCCATCTTGAATATTTTGTACAGTGAGCATTTCTTGAAACCTATAAAAATCTACATAAAATCAATAACCCGGATTGACATGGCAACCATGTGTCTCATACATGTCACCCGATAGGGTGTTCACTGGTACAAGATAAAATACAAGATGGCAGACAAATTGGCTGACCAATGTAAAACAAGTGCATGAATAAACTTAATGTGTGCATTATATTAGGGCACAATGAAAATATAGACCATGTATACCTTCCACACAGACACCGGACCTGATTCCTCCACAGGGAGCACCACAGGCCACGCCCTAATAAACTTTTTTCACAATGACACTATTTGCACCCTGATTGACCTAGAATGCTGATTCTTTGTCGATATGTCTAATTCCCCAGGAGGTGAAACACTGCATCAAGAACCAATCATGTCCGACATATTGGATATTTTGTACAGTGAACATCATATGAAACCTATAAAAATGTACTCAAAATCAACACTAACTCTGATTACCTGGCAAACAGCATACCTGTGTCTTTTACATGTCTCTCTATAGGGTGGTAAAGGCTAAGAGATATATTTCAAGATGGTGGACAAAATGGCTGACAAGTGTAAATCATATGGATACATACACTTCATGTATGCATTACATTATGGCATAATGAAAATACAGACTAGTTATATCATCCACACAAACACCCGACCTGAATCCTCCACAGGGGGCCCCACAGGCCACACGTTAATGCATTTCTTCCACAATTATGCCATTTCCACCCAGATTGACCTAGACTGCTGATTCTTTGTGTACATGCCTCATTCCCCAGGAAGTACAAAATAGCATCAAGGACCTATCATGTCTGCCATCTTGGATATAATTTACAGTGAAACTTTCATGTAACGTCAAGAAATCTACATAAAATCAACAATAACTCTTTTAGACCAGGCCAGCGGCATATATGTGGCGAATAGATCTCTCCCTATAGCGTGTTTAAAACTAAGAGAAATAATACAAGATGTCGGACAATATGGCTGACCACAATAAAAAATATATGAAAGTACTCACCATGTGACTTTCTGCTGCCATATGCTTACAATGTTTATATGACTCTCCCTATGCTCACCATGTCACAGGAGAACCCCGTCCCATGGTTGCTTGTAACCAATGTTCCCTCTAAGCTACGCGCTTGCGCAATCGCGCACTGCTCGTGCATAGAAAATCTATGCAGCGCATGAAATAAAATCCAACATGAACTGTAAATAAATTAAACAAATACCAATCTATTCTGTATCATTTTACAATGTAACTCAGTGAGTGACAGGTGTCCAGCCAATGATATGATGCAGTTCACTTAAGCAGCCAATCAATGTCATTGACAGCACTTTATGTGTATGTGCCCTGCCTATACGCGCCGCGGCGCCGGTGTTTTGCAGGTTAGCTAGGTAACAGTGCGGCGGAGTTAAGAGATGCAAATGCTACTAACCCCTTATTATGGCGAAACGAACGGGCAGTGGCACATCCACTCACCAAGCCAAAGTAAAAAAGAAATGGGCTTCTTTTAAGATGGAATGTCTGTCGGAGTGTGTGAAAAAAGAAGAACAAGCGGTGAAACTAAGTGAGATTTTTTCTTTTTCGAGTGAGAAAGGTCTGCTCTGCAAAACATGCTGCGAAGCCAAAGTAGCAAGCGAGTTTTCAGAAGGAAAAATGTGGACTGAATGGAAGTTGGACTACCTCAAGCGTCACATTCAGCAGAAAAGTAATTTGAATGCTGTTGGAATTGTACAAAGACTCAAGATGGGAAAGGGGATTGGTACATTATTGCGGGAGAGCGCAAAAGACCGAGAGAACTCTTCTGTCACACAAAACGAACGAGCTGTCACACAAAAAAAAATCTGACCCGGAGCAAGTTAAAGTTCTCATCGACAATATTCTACTCACCAAGGAGTTACAGGAATTTACACTGTATCACATGCTTGTGCTACAGCACACGTCATTGTGCAAAATGTGAATGTTTTAATGTGAACAAAATGTTATCTCTGAAAGGTGTACATGTCTCAATTCTTCCAGAGCGGGACCCTCACACTGACATATAACATACTACACAGCTCATTAACAACAAGATTTTTGTCTTTTTCATTTTAAGTGGGCCTAATCACTTATACAGTTTTCACCACCCGTTGCAGGGCCCTCCGGTCAGCTATGGAGCAGCTGATAAACCACACTGTGGTGCAGTTTATCAGAATGCTCTTGATTGTGCAGCTGTAGAAGTTCACAAGGATCATGGTAGACAGACGGGCTTTCTTCAGCCTCCTCAAAAAGTATGGTAACCCTTTAAATTACAGCCCATTACTTACACGGTAGATCCCACGTAACTACGTAGTAACAAGAATGTAAGTACGTGGTAAGAATGGGTAGTTATGTAGGAACAATGTAGATGTTACGGGTACTTATGAACGAAGATCGGTACTATTCCAAAACTGAATGTTTTAATGTGAACAAAATGTTATCTCTGATAGGTGTACATGTCTCAATTCTTCCAGAGCAGGACCCTCACACTGACATATAACATACTACACAGCTCATTAACAACAAGATTTTTGTCTTTTTCATTTTAAGTGGGCCAAATCACTTATACAGTTTTCACCACCCGTTGCAGGGCCCTCCGGTCGGCTATGGAGCAGCTGATAAACCACACTGTGGTGCAGTTTGTCAGAATGCTCTCGATTGTGCAGCGGTAGAAGTTCACAAGGATCATGGTAGACAGACGGGCTTTCTTCAGTCTCCTCAAAAAGTATGGTAACCCTTTAAATTACAGCCCATTACTTACACGGTAGTTCCCACGTGACTACGTAGTAACAAGAATGTAAGTACGTGGTAAGAATGGGTAGTTATGTAGGAACAATGTAGATGTTACGGGTACTTATGAACGAAGATCGGTACTATTCCAAAACTACTTAGTAAACAGACAGGTGATAAAAATGCAATTTTGAAAGTATATAATTGTCATTCTTATTCATGCTTATGAATTTACCATTTAAATGTGACTTTTTTAAGTCACATTTAATTATTTTATTGCAAGTTCGCTCGCTGAATTAAGGATTTAAGAGAAAAGAAAGATGATGCGCATGTCTCCGCTTTGCGCAACTTTTCACCGTCAACACACGCTTTGGGCAATCGGTTCTTGCCGAACCAAAAGCTGCGTTGACATCAATCACAAATGTATGAATTGATTATAGATGCGTGTTATGAGTCAAGCCACAGAAAGCATTTATCTGTTGGGTGTCCTACAGCCCCCAATGCTCTCCTCATAATAGTTGGCCACATTAATGTTTTTTTCTCCAATATGCCGGATCAAAAGCGCTCCAATGTAGGCTATTATTTCGTCGCGTTGAAAGCGAGAAGCTGACAAATGAAACGGATAGGCCAAACAAATAAAGTTTGTCAGATTTTACTGTTGTTGAGGACAATTAAACTTTAACATTAGAAGGCATACTTTAATGTGGATAACCAAAGGTTCCTGGCTTACTATGCAAATCTCCTAAATGTTGTGTTGTTTCCAAATGTAGATACAAATAAGACCCATTAGCTTGTGGTGGAAATACACATTAAAACTAGTCTCTTTCGTAATAACACCTGACAAAAAGAAAATAAATGTGGTAAATTATCATTTGTTTTCAGTTAATACTCCATAACATACCTTCACGCCATCATCCTGTTGTAGCTTATTCTTTCCTATGCCTTGTGAACTTCACCCTTACTTACCATGTACGTTCCTAGTAAGTCCATCATCTTTAACTAGTTCTTCTATGGTACCAACAACACATACAAGTAAGTACTAGGTATGTGTAAGTACTAGGAAAGAGGGATGTAATTTGAAGCGGTGTCCGTTCCCACATAGTTACAGTGTAGTCACAAAGAAAGGGGGCTGTAATTTGAAGTGAAATTACTTTTTGAAATGTTTTTTCTTCAGATTTAGAGAGAACATGTACCCTCTTTTCTCTTGATATCTGAAGATGTGCAGCAGAGTTAAGTCTCAGGATAAAGATGCCAAAAGGTTGTTTCTTACATATCAACACCTGGGGACTGCTTCTACTGTGTTCAATATTCAGGAGCAATGCACAGAGCGAGCTGGCCCCTATTTCAGGAATACTTTATTCTGGAACTGTCTACTTGACAAAATTAAGAATTGTATTAACATCTCTAAACAGTATAACAACAAGACACTGCCTTGACTATTTACATCATAGACCCCCCTGCCTGTAAGTTGATTCTAATGATTTAAGTTCCAATGCCCATAGTTGTGAAGACAGTATTGATTCTGTGTGGCCAATGCATCCTGCTAAAAATCAGAAGTAGTTGTGTGTGTCAGTAAATACACCGTCATGAGATTTAAGTGAGCAGTCTCTTGTTTGGAAAGGATTGGGTAATGGAAGAGCTCCCCTGGTTCAATGTCACTGAGAAGAAACCTCTGCAAAGTTGTTGTTCACCATCTAAAGGGCCAATGACTCAAACATGAATGTCCAGGAAGTTGGCTTGTGTGATGATGATCCTCCTGACTTGTAGAGGGATGTATATGAAAGTGTTTGCCCAGGGTTCTGTCCTTCAACCCCAGAGATGTGAGGAAGCCTAATAGATCCATAGTTGGATGCAACACCGTCTCTGTAAACACAGGCAACATATGTTTATGTAATTGATTAATCAGGTGGCATTTCTATACATTAGAAATATTGGTTACTGTTAAGTGTTGTTTGTAATACATTTGAAAATGAAATGCATGCGTGTGATTTGGGAATACTTACTTTAGAACAATGCGTTGGAGATGATGTACTGTACAGTAACAGGTGAGTCAGACCAACTAAACTGGGATGTCAAACATGGCACAAACTGATAGCAAGAGAGTACAGATAGGGACAACAGTAGGGAAGAGAGGTCACATGCCTGTCAGGGAAAACTTGTTTCACTGAATTCTAAAACAGGCTGCTTTTTGCTGGATGTTTAGTTACCAGGCCATACACACAACCATGTTCCCTAAAACCATATAACATGGGTGCTATTGCTACCAAGACAGTAAACCAACAGAAAGTACTTGGCTTCACAACTAAAGGCATAACCGTTATCTAGCTAGCTAAAGCCAGCTTTACCTAGTTCATGAATGTAACAGACACTTAATGTTAACACAGAACGTTCTGCACAACACCTAAAACCAACAGTAGGGAAGAGATGTTACATAACTGTCAGGAAAAACCTTGTTTTGTATCACTGAATTGTAAAACACAGTGATTTTTGCTGTTACCAGGCCATAGACACACCCATGTTCCCTAAAGCCATGTAACATGGATAGTATTGCAACCAAGACAGAAAAGCCATTGGCAATAACTAACAGTCACAACTAAAGACACTAGTTATCTAGCTAGCTAAAGCCAGCTTTCCCCAGTTCATGAAGGTGACAGACACTAAATTTAACACAGAACGTTCTGCACAACACCTAGAATAAGTGTATTGCAATTTGGACACAGCCTGTTAGCATACAAGAGCAAACTAGACAATCTAGCTACTTGATTATAAAATGATTAAAGCCACTTGCAGTAACCATCAAGCTAGCAAGCTAACCAGCTGTAGTTAGATAAAAGTTGCTGCCGCTCAATGTAGAGCTTCAGAGTGAAAATGTCATTTTAGCTTCATTACTAACACAACATCTAGCTAGTAATACCCAGCACTAAAACAATCTTATTACATGTTGTAAGCCAAAGTCATAAGAAAATGTCCTACATACTTACAGGTGATAGTGCAGTTTGACCAGCAGTTTTACTTGCTGCTGCAAAGTTGTTCTCCTCAGCGATTGGTTGAAATGTAGCCATGTGATTGATGCAAAATCCAAATAAGGAATTGAAACCAAACAGGCGTTAATAACGGCGTCAAGTGATACTGAACGCCGGAAGTTACGGCGCTTATTGACATCAACAACGGCGTTTTGGACAGCGACATGAGTGATTGAAGACGCCGTAAATGACGGCGCTTATTGCAGCACTTGGACGGCGTCACAAACGCCGTTTTACAACAGTGAAAACGTTGTTTTGGACGGCGGTTCACTGGGGGAACGGAATTTTGGACGGCGATTTACTGGGGGAACAGCGTATTTTGCGTGTCATTGGACGACGTGGGACGCCATAATGTGTCATGTTTTTGACTCACTTGGCGTTCCATACGCCTACACCTGTTATATAAACGCCTACACCTGTAGCCAACGCCTATGAAAGGCCAAAGGGTTGTAGAAAATTAATTTATTGTCATTCTTATTTATTCATTATCTTATTAGAAGTTTCTGTATTCTGTATGCTTGATCAATTACACATATACTGAAACACTTGTCCCTCTCTGTCTGTCTCCAACTTATAAGGCCAGTATCTGTATTCAGGGAAGGGATGAATGGAATGTCGGCTGCACAGAGCCTTGGTTCCTTT
>JACXGI010007099.1:22871-39018 GCA_016801175.1 Esox masquinongy
GTGCCATAAAACCGCCATAAGAACCTGTTCTCTAGGAGGAAGCTCTTGAACAGCAGGGGGTTACTATTACTTACATCCTACAGGTGAACAGAGCTCTATTCCTTATTGGGAAGAGCATGGTTAACTTAAAGTCTCCATATAGTAACTGTCCAGATTGATATATCTCAGCCTTTGACCGGGTTGTCTGGGCAGCCGACAGCCTATGATTCTCTGCGCCTCTTGGAGCCATCTGAGTGCAACCTTGCATTTTTAGACTACACCATAGTGGCGACTATTCCTTGTATGTACATTCTGCAAATGCTAATTCCGTCATCTGTACTGTTGGAAGAGAATATAAGCTCGAAACTTGAAATGCACAAGCAGAACAATCTGTCATGACGTTACTCTGCTAGTCTCTGTACTCAGTCTCTGTTGATGTTGTGACGGTTGTTCCCGTGGATCCACGTAATTAAACTTGAAATAATCAACTGTTATACCAGACTCTGAGAAGTCTTTATTTTAATAAATCTTCCACAGGGTTCACATCGTCTTATTCTGAACGGGCGTTTTGCTTTTATGCAGCTGAAAACGAGTGTATGGGTGTCATTTACAAGGGTTTTTTCGCCTGTTTTTCCTCTAAACAGGTGTTGAAACCGTGTAAATTTTCATGGAAAACGTATATAGTGCATTTACTGGCGAAGAAAACGCTTGCTATGGCTGTTTTTCACGTGCTTTTTACATGCGTAAAGTATACCACCAAACACGCGTCCAGAACGCCTGTAATGACACATCAAACACGTGTTCAGAACGCCTGTAATGGCACATCAAACACGCGTTCAGAACGCCTGTAATGGCCACCCAAGTGCGCATTCAGAATGCTTTAAATTGTGGCCAAACCCGGCGACTTAAACGTATAATGTTTCAACTCCATATATTTCATAAAATTACACTTATTGGTGTCAATAAGGATTGCATTTACGAATGTGCATTTCAGTTTTGAAATGTACATTGCATAATACGGATCTAGCCGTACATTTCTATTGGTTAGAGCGGCCCATGCAATGCATGGGCACTCAGCCCCCAACATGCTCCAAATTCACTCAAAATACGCTCAATGCATTGCATGGGCTGCTCAAACCAATAGAAATTTACAAAAGACTAGATCCATATTATGTAATGTACATTTCAAAACTGAAATGCACATTCGTAAATGCAATCCTTATTGACACCAATAAGCATAATTTTATGAAATATATGGAGTTGAAACAATATACGTTTAAGTCGCCGTTTTTTAACAGCAATTAAAGGCGTTCTGAACGCGCGTTTGATGCGCCATTACAGGCGTTCTTGACGCGTGTTTGATGTGTCATTACAGGCGTTCTGAACGCGTTTGGTGGTATACTTTATGCATGTAAAAAGCACGTGAAAAACAGCCATAACCAGCGTTTTCCTCGCCAGTAAATGCACAATAGACGTTTTCAGTGGCAATTTACACGTTTTCAACACCTGTTTAGAGGAAAAACAGGCGAAAATACCGCTTGTAAATGACACCCAAACACTCATTTTCAACGGCATAAAAGCAAAACGCCAGTTCAGAATAAGACGATGTGAACCATTTGGCGTTCCATAAACGCCTTCTAAAGTAGCGCCTTGCGCCTGTTAGCTTACCGCCTACGCCTGTTAAATTAACGCCTACACCTGTTACCAACTCCTGCTAGATAAACGCTTACAGGTGCTAGATAAACGTTTGTCTGATTCAATATGCAAAATTGACCACCGTAGCATGCTCCACATTTTATTCTGTAAATATAGTACTCACTCTTTACTATTCATGACTCTGAAGAAAGCTAGCTAGTATGCTAGTCTTCTTCTGAGAAAAAACCAATACAATTCAACTCGGTTACAGTAGCTAGCATCTATTAACCAGATAACAGCATAACGTTTGTTATGTAGCCTACTTTGACACATGGCACTTACACCGATCAGCCATAACATTATGACCCCAGACTGGTGAAGGGAATAACACTGATAATGAAATCAATCAATCAAATTTATTTTATATAGCCCTTTTAACATCAGCAGATGTCACAAAGTGCTTATACAGATACCCGGCTTGAAACCCCTCAGAGCAAGCAACAACAGGTTGATGAACAGTGACTAGGATAAACTCCTTAGTGAGTAGAACCCTAGGAAGAAACCTAGAGAAAGGACAGACTCTTAGGGGTGGTCAGTCCTCTTCTGGCTGTGCCGGGTGAGATCGCAAGAATACATTACTTAGTTTGTCCACAGTAATGATTGGATGACCGGTTTACACTGCAGGCCTTAATGTTGAATTCAGTTCTATCTTTATAACCAGTTTTGGGTTGCCTACTGTCAAAAACATGCCAAAAACATGATAGACGTGACATAATTAGATGTGTCTTCAGACAGCTGTCATTCATTCACTGGCAACGCCTACACCACTTGGTTCACTGCACAGATGATGCATGCATCAACCAAGTTTGTCATGCCACCAGATATCAACTGTTACATTGTTATAACACCTTTCCAGACTGTAAAATCTGTCATGTCAGCAATGTTAGAATGCCCGCAGGTTGAACACAGCCTTAAAGTATGTTTTATCTTTCACTTTACATCCCATTTCTTGGGGATGTTAGTTGGGGTGGATGTTTATGTAATGTGTTTTAATGGTCACATTTAGAATAGAATAGAACTTCATTGATCCCTGAGGGGACCTTTGTTATTAGCAGCAGCATAGCACAATTTACATTTACATTTTGTATTACATTTTGGTCATTTAGCAGATGCTCCAATCCAGAGCGACTTATAAAAGGTGCATACATTTAAGAGAAGCTAGGTGAAACAACGACAAATCAGTAGTAAGAGCATTCAATATTTGGACAGTGAATGGGCAAAAGTAGTGCTGGAATAAAGATCATTCAAATAGGCATTTTTAACACAACAGATATGGTGGATGTCGTCTAATATAAGTACTCATTGAAGAGGAAAGTTTTCAGATGTTTCCTGAAAATGGGTAGGGACTCTGCCGTTCTAGCCTCCAGTGGAAGCTGGTTCCACCATTGAGGAACCAGGACAGACAAGAGTCTTGACTGTGTGGATCGGGAAGTGGCTTCCCAAAGGTGTGGGACGACCAGGAGCCTAGACAAGGCCGAACAAAGAGCCCGTGTAGGGATGTAGGGTTTGAACATTGCAATATAATATTTAAACTGTATGTATTTTTTTTTTTACCATTTGTTTTCAATACACATCTTCATTACTTTAATCACTTAAAGTAATGAAGATCAAACTTGATTTATCTTACCAGCTATTGGTTTACCCTATCCCCCCTGTAATTATTGGAACAGTAATGTTTAACAGGCCTACGCCTGTTAATCTAACGCCTACACCTGTTACTAACACCTGCCAGATAAATGCTTACAGGTGCTAGATAAACGTTTGTCTGATTTAATATGCAAAATTTACCACCGTAGCATGCTCCACCTTCTATTATATAAATATAGTACTCTTTACTATTCATGACTCTGAAGAAAGCTAGCTAGTTTGCTAATCTTCTTCTGAGAAAAAACGAGACGATTCAACATTTCATTGCCTAGCACAGTGTGCACTCGTGGATTCTTAAACAAAGGTTTTCACCCCAAATCAAATTCCCCGTTGTTGCAGGCAATGTTTCTCAACTTGTTTTCTGGTCTTTTAAATCAAAAAGTCAACACTAAAATAAGGAAAAAATCTTTACAGTAAATAACTGACATTAAAACATTTGAAAAAATGTAACATTACATTTTAACTGCGGTGTGACATAAATAAATACTGTTGGTATTGCAGAGATGCACTCTGAAAGTGTAATTAAGAATTACAAAATGTACTGAAGAATCACACAATTCACTGGGTATATTAATATTTTATTCTACTAACACGAACAAAACAACTGCATAACATGTTAACACTATGGACACAAACATAACAACTGCATAACATTTTAACACTATGGACAAAAAACAAAACAACTGCATAATTCTTAACAAGGACATACAATTAAATGACACCACATGTAGGTAACTGGAGAATCCCTTCCTCCATTCTCTCTCTGAAGGCCTCATATGTTGAGTGGATGGGCAGCCTTAGAACCACGCTGCAGGTTTTGGCCTCCGGGAACACTCTTGCAGCCACGTTGCCTTATTTGTGGAGGAAGTGCATCTCTGGCTCCAATGGAAACCCCAGTCTTGGTATTGCTGCAGCCCCTGAGGTGAAGATAAGTTTATCCTCCAATTTTACTGAGTAGGTTTTCCCCTCTGAAAAAGAAAAAAAACGCGAGCAAAAATGTCATTGAGGAAACCAATTAAAAAGTATCTTTCTGATACCTCAAATAGTTTCTGCCCTTGAAAAATAGAAGATAGTATTCCATTCCACTGAGTATGTGCAAGTGATGATGAGGTGCTGCGTTTTCAGGACATTTCATTTGATGAATGTGTCATATATATTATGTAAAGTACTGACGTTGTATCTGACCTTCCACCTCCAACACCCAGTCCCTCCAGAAACAAATGGTTCGGTTTTCCATTGCTCTCCTGTTGCTTCCTGGGGGCGAATGCTCTGTGGAAAACAGAGAAGCCAAATCTCTGGCCAAAAGAGGCTTCTGAACATACATTAGTATGTCTCTGAAGAGACTTGGGTGCCTTTTCAGGTGTGCCAGGAGCCCCAGACATTTCAGACACTCTCTAAATCTAGAGTAAAACATAAATATCAGTCATATACATCATTGAACTCAGATACATTTTTCTCAGGTTATAAAACTCTTCTTTTAAACTTACTGCTCAAGAGGCTCCTGCAGCCTGCTGTAAAAAAAAAAAAACCTTCTGGCAGACTCCACAAGGGCATCCCTCTCCTCCAAAGTTCGAATGTACTTCATGGAGCCCAACATTAGAAGCTGGTCGGAAGCCTCTATGACTGCTTCTTGTGCCAACTCAACAGTTTGAGCTGACTGGATCTTAGATTATTCAAAAACAGTTTTAGATGCAATTAATGAAACAATACACTATATAACAGTATTTGCACATACAAACTGAAATTGCATGTTAAAGTGAACAGACAAAAACCTCAATAGTCCTGTAGAAGGTTTAGGATTTGTACGTTTAGGGTCATTTGCTGATCATAGCAGGAAATGTGTCTGCTAAAGTATGTCTACCTAGGGCCTGTTTCAGTGCAGTCACCTGTTACCATGGGGCTGTGCAAGGAGGGGTGAGGGCCTGATACATTTGCTTTCTAGATCATAACAACGCAGAGTATGGTGCCTGATCAGAATGTAAATACTGCATGCCCAGCCAAAGTGCCTTTTTATGCTTTTAGGCACAAATGTACTGTAGAAAAGCTATGTTTACTCTGACTGTGTAGAACCGTTACAGAATGTTTTAGTTTTACATGTGCCATTTGAGGTTCCAGGTGTCCCAACATTTAGCAGGGGAGACAGTTCTGGCAATATGCACACAATTGCTTGACTTGTGACCCCAGATTTTTATGGAGTTGCGGACTGTCCCCTTACTGATTATAGCTAGTGGTACCTAGGTGCCAAGAGATATTTGGGACATAATGTGCTATCCCAAGCCATTTGAATCTGATCTCAATTAAAGTCATAATGTCATCATTACTGGTTATCTGGGTCTGACAATTGATTTTAGAGAAGTGTCTTTTCATATGATATATTTTGGATGGACCTATTTACTAAAATAAATACTTGCCCACGACACCCCTAACATTACCTTATGCAGTATTTCTCTGAAATCATAATCTGCAATGTCTAAGTTCTGGCACAGGAAGTTGTAGAGCACCCACTTGCCTGTAGAGCCTTATTGAAAAAAAGTGTGACTCTACACCCCCATGCACCAGGCAGACTGCAATCATCCGCCCCACCTGCTTATATACTCCATCATACAGTGCTGACACACAGAGAAAGTATGAAACATTATGTAGCAAACATACCAAAGTTAACTACAACGAATTGTGTTACACATATAACAACAGTTAACAAATTTGTGAAATTGTTGCTGTGAAAATTGGACTTACCTTGAGAATTACAAGCAAGGTTATTTTGCCAGTCAGGTCCCTCAAATAGGTCACTTATATGGATGGCCTTCATTAGCAGCCTCAGGAATTCTCTGGTTGGACCTCCCTCGTCTGCTGCCCTCTCACCTATTCCGTCAGCATCCCGGAACACAACATCTAATTTTGCCTCTGGATCAAATCTTTCTCGCTGAAAGGCCCTCAGTCCACAATCCAAAACATCCTCTCTCGCTGTGTTGATTTGGTTGGTATCAGGGGCAAAGGATGAGTCCACCTTGCTACTCAATAATTTGAGTAATGTTTTGAGATCCACACTAAAAAAGAACAATAAATAAACCCAACGGTCAAATGCTTGCCTGTAATAAAAACATACAAAATCATTTGTAACAATTACTGTACTTACTCATCCTCCTCATCATCGATTACATGGACACCAGGAGAGGAGGATGGACTCAATGGAGGGCAGAACACAGGAAGTGGTGCAGGTGGAGGTGTGGCAGCAGGAAGTGGTTGAGTTCGAGGGGAGGCCGCAGGGCGTGGAGCAGGTAAAATCAAAGCCATGGTAACTGGAGCAGAAGAATGTGTGGCCGCAGGACCTGGTGGAGGCAAAGGGGAGACCACAGGAAGAGGTGGAGAAAGGGAGGTCACAGGAAGTGGTGGAGGAAGAGAGGAGGTCACAGGAAGTGGTGTTGGAAGAGCGGCCATAGGAGGTGGTGCTGACACAGAGGTTGCCTCGTTGATCTGTAAAAGTGAATAAAATAAAATGTCCTAAATGTGCAGATGAATATTTGTAGAACGGTCCCAATATGCTTGCAACTGAAAATGTACTGAAAAAAAATAAAAGGAGCTTTATACATCACATGGAGAGTGCAATATAACCAATGTTTTGATATTATTTTGTAACATTTCCAAATTATGCATGCTTTTGCTTTTTCAAAATATGAAGTGATGTTACAAACAGTAAATCTTACGTTCACCCGAATGTACAGCGCGGACCTGCCCAATTGCCCCCTCAAAATAATAGCATCAGGTGTTACAGACTGTATGTTCAAGACGGCTACACGCCTATGCGAGTCCACTCTGCATAAATCAAATTCCCTCTCGCCAAGATAAGGGAACAGGCTCCTGATTGGTTCTGTGAAATCCCTCTCTGACTGCTGTCTTGGCACCACCAATCTCTCAATTCCAGCAACATCTAGAAGGTAAATTGTGCATAATAAATTGCTAAATTCACAAACATAATTATAAGATAATTTACAATTTTAAACAAATTTTACAACTGGATCCATAGCAATATTATTACAGCAATATTATTCTTACCACTTCTATGCTGGACACCTTCCCTTAGAAGGCCAACTCTAATTGTACAAGTCATATTTCTTCTTTGTGCCGTCCTGACACGAATAGGTCGACCTTGTGAATGTTCATTGCGGAACATTTCAAACCTTTAGGAGAGAGGGAATTCAAAAATAAACTTGACCAATGGTACACTGTGCTGTTTATTTATTGGTGTCTGTTCATTATGCAGATTAAACAACAGCCAAAAGGAGCAATACATCTCTCCATCTGTGTCACCTTGAAACCAGAGAATGTCTCAGCATTTTGTGACAAATGTACATAATATTTTCTCAGTAATACCTAGTGGCTGGTTTGAGTAGGTTCTCTGAGGATAAACGGAGAGGAAATACATCATTATCTGAACGATACCATTGCAGGTAGGGGTGGAAATGAATGTATGATGTACTTAATTCCATTACATTCTCCTAGTCCATTACATTCACCTTTTTTTAATTGTCCCGGCGAAGCGGAAAAGGGCTAATGCCAATCCCCATCATGCAACATTATGCTAACGTTAAAACTGTAACTTGGATGGCCATTGATCTAGGGTGTAACAGATATGACTCAGACACAGATAGAGTGAAGCCAGAGGCGTAACTTTAATCCTCAAGGCAATAGAACAGAGTACAGGTAGGCAGAGGTCGGTACACAGGTCACCACAAGGCTGCAGTCCAATCCAGAATCCGAGAGGGGTAAGCCGGGAGGCAGGCGGAGATAGTTCAGGCGTCAGGTAATCCGTTGGGCTCCGGTACAGAATCAGAAGGCAGGCAACGAAGTCGGGATAGGCAGAACAGGTCAATGTAGTAATCAATTGAGAACAGGAAAAACAGGCTCAGTATGTCGCTGTGTCACAAACAGTACCTCAAGGGGAGAGAAGGAAACAGGCAGGCTTAAATGCACAGGTGATAATGGGAACAGGTGTCTAGAATTTGGGTGATTGGGACCGGAGGATGTGCTGCGTTCGGGGTGAATGGGAAGTGGTAGTCGTACCGGTGACTGAGATCAGGCGGCAGGAGGAGAGACAAGAGGCAGGCTCACAGTGCCCCCCCCCCCCCTCCCCCCACTGGCGGCACCTGATGGCCGGGACGCGCGGGCGGAGGGCCTTCCCCTGAGGCCGAGGGGCGGGACGATCCGGAGGGCTCTTGTGGAACGCCCGGAGCAAGGCAGGGTCCAGGATTTCCTGGCACCCAGGACCGCTCCTCCGGGCCGTATCCGTCCCAGTCGACTAGGTATTGCAGGCCGTTCCTGCGCCGTTGGGAGTCGAGCAGTGCCCGGATACGATAGGCGGGTTCCCCACCGACGTCCAATGGAGGAGGCGGGGTTGTGGGTGCAACAAGAGATGGAGTGGGCTGTAATGCACTGGTTTGAGGAGGGAGACATGAAACGAAGAGGAGATGCAATAATGGCGGGGCAACTGCAGGCAGTAGGTGACTGGGTTGCCACGGTGTGTTACCTTGAACGGGCCGATGTATCTCGGGCAGAGCTTCTTGCTAGGGAGACGGAATTGGATGTCACGGGTGAATAACCAGACTCGTTGGCCCGGATGGCACAGAGGGGTTGGTCGGCGGCGCCGGTCAGCGTGCTTCTTTTGCGCCCGGGCGGCTGCTTGGAGATGCTGGTGGGCTGTCTCCCACACCCGGGCACTCCGTCGAAACCAGTTCTTGACAGCTGGAACAGGGCCGGGCTCCGTCTCCCAGGGGAATAACGAGGGCTGATAGCCAAGAACGCATTCGAACGGCATAAGACGGAGGGAGGAATGGAATAAGGAATTCTGTGCATACTCTACCCAGGGTAAGTAGCGGCTCCAGTCACTGGCGTTTTGTGCGCATTGTTGGCAGAGGTATTTGCAGATCTCTTGGTTTAGCCTCTCCGTCTGTCCGTTGGATTGGGGGTGGTACCCAGAGGACAGGCTGATTGAGACCACTAGGCGATCGCAGAAGGACTTCCATAACCGAGATGTAAATTGGGGTCCTCGGTTGGAGACGATGTCCTCCGGGATACCGAACTGACAGAACACCTGCTGGAATATGCACTCCGCCAGTTCCATGGCATTAGGGAGATGAGAGAGGGGTATTAGACATTTTGGAAAAACGGTCTACTAGGACCAGAATGGTGGTATATCCGTCGGAGACAGGTAGGTCAGTAACAAAGTCCATTGCGATGTGCGACCAGGGTCGATGAGGAATAGGCAGAGGCATGAGCTTAGCCGACGGTAACTGGCGGAGGCTCTTGGTTTGGGCGCACACCTGGCAGGACACAACGTAGTCCCGAACGTCATCACGCCGAGGGACAACCACCAGTAGCGTCTGGACAGGAGTTTGGTGTTACGGGTGACTCCGGGGTGCCTCGTACCCAAGGAGGTGTGGCTCCATTGCAGAAGTTGTGGCCGGAGTGCCGCATGGCGGCATCAACGTGTCATTGTACTGATCTTACCATACAGGTGAGTGGCAGGATAGGCTCCGGTGACGGCGAACTGGTGGGTGGATCGAATTGACGGGATAAGTTTAAAATCATAGCCTTTCCATGCACTGCTTTCCCAATGCAATCTGTGGAGAGAACCTTAAGAATTGTATAAGGTAGGCTAAATTTTTTCCAGGGCTGTATGTTGTCCCATAGCATTTTAAACGCTGAAACATGTTTTGCTACGTAAGGAAGGTTGTTTCAAATAACTATAATATTTGCAGCAGAGCGAGAGGTGAAATGTCACAGTGCGCAGCGAAATGTTATTGTCTTTGCTTTGCGGTTGCGTTTTTGGAACAGCAATCGTTAACAACATTGATTTAGTGGTAGTTACAAAGCCCAACACAACTGCACCGCTCGGGGCGCATTTTGAAATTGAAAGAGGTGAGCCCAATAATTTGGAGGAGGCAAATTGTCGGATTTGCTCCAGAAAGGTGGCACTCAAAAGCACAAACACCACAAATCTGAAGAATCCTCTCCCGATCCACCACATGTAATTTTACAATATAATTAGGCTTACACTATAATAGTGGCATAACATTTACAATATGGACAATTAAATTGTTAATCGCAATTATTTGTGCGACAATTAATCGACAGCTAAAATGTCATAATCCTGACAGCCCCCTAGGAGGATTTGTTTTAATAACTGATCATAATTTAAGCTGTCTGTAAAGTCCAAATGTTGAATGTTAACAGACAGTGAGTTCAGGCGCCCGGTGAGCATAGAGCTCCGACCCGCTGTCTTTATACGCTGGAAAAGAGTCGCTCAACAGTGCATATAGTCATTGGAAGGGTAATAAGAACTTTGAGCAAATTGTGTGGTACTACCTGCACTGTCCGCTGCGGCTGTTCCTTAGGTTTGAGGTCGGGAGTGTAATAGCGATGGTTTGCTCAATGCGTGCTCTTTTTACAAATTGAAATAGGCTGTTCTGTTTTGACATCACTAGACGATCAGGTTAATATTGTCACAATAGCTCGATTCATGAGGAAAAATGCTTGGTAATTCCTTGCTAAACAGGCTGTAACTAAGAAAGGGCACTTTTCTATCGTATACAGTAGGTAAATATAATTTGAATATAGAGAGTCTACTCTATGATTGGTTAATGGATGCAATGATGTCTTATAGGACGTACTTTATGCATATATGTACTGTTTCATAGCAACAGCAAAATAACGAAAATCATTGTTGACTGCAGCTGTTAAATTATAATCTGCTGTTAAATTATAATCTCTCTAGATGGCTCTGGATTGAATTGGCCGTGATAATTCTAATATGTTACATGTTTATCTTTAACATGATTGGGTATTGTTTCGATCCAGATCCTTACAAATTTCTAGGTGGGCCTATGAGTAAATTGGTCGCGCTAAGGCCCGCCAAGGCCCAATAGTGCAGCTGCAAATGCTCCCTCCACACTATCACACACACATTATTTTCTCTCTTCACACACAATCCACACTCTCCTCCCCACACTCCTCGCCAAGACACACTCTCTTTGCTCCACACACATATTCCTACCCTACCCTCTACTCCCTCCCTCCAAATACACTTTCTCTCCTCTCTTTACACTCTAATATCTCCATGTAAAATCACACACACATTCTCCTGTCACTCAGCATGCAGACAAATCCTTCTTTTCATGCAAGAAACCATACACTCCTCCCCCCACAAACACTATGTTCTGTATCTCTACACACAACACACACACTTTCTCCACTCTATACACACATTGTTTCTTCAAGATTTTCTTGTTTGGATTTGTTTTGATTTTTTCTTATTCGATTGAACATCCTGACTACTAGCGGCATTGGGCATTTTTAAATAGCAAAAATTATTTCTCTAGGGAGATGCTTCCTGTGCCCCGCTTGGCCCCCTGAAACGCAGCTCACAGCTTTAATTATGAGCTTGTATTTGCATAGTATTTTGTTTTCAGTGAAGTAAATTCTCAAATAGTAGTAATTCAGCAAATCAGGTTTTATTGAGGTTAATTATTGATTTGTTTCTAATATAATTATACAATTGTCCTAATAATTTGATTTAATCAAAAGCATTTATTTGCTTAAACTTATTTGTGACAACATGTTTATTTTCTTATAGGCTGTTCGCCAGTCTCAATGAGAAGACATTTTTAGTCTTTTGGCTACATTTCTCTTTGCGCAAAACCACAATATCATAAGCACTATGTGTGCGTCACATGAATGAAAAACAAATGTGGTGTGTGTGTTTTATTATCAATGCCCACATACAATGCAAAATGTAATGACCGTTTCAGTGCATTTACCACAAACAAGTCGCTTACGTGTTTGGTAGATATTAGTTTTGTTCCCTACACATCTGCCAACTTGACAACGTCTTCTTGTTGTTGGTGGGGAAGGAATGTCCGTTAAAAGTCGCCAATGTGCTGCTGGACCGGCAGCCTTGCCCATTATTTGATTCACACACGGCTGCTTAACCAACTCAAGAATGAAATGCCTTCTGCTTATAGTTGTATTAATGTACTGTTTGTAAAAAGTATGTGCATTGATGCCAGCCAGGTCTAAGACATAAAACACTGGAACAACTCAATTGATAAAACCAATGAAAGATCCAGGCAGCACAGTCTTTCATATTGGAGACTTTTAATTTTAGGCAAACAGCGTATGCTTCCTTTATTAGTAACAAGCTTTATAGTAAGGCGTAGGCTATATTGATAAACATAGTCTAGTGTGCGATTTGTCAGTTCCTGCGCTTATTTCATCCCAAGTCAAGTGTTGCTATAAACACATTATAAATCTCTGTACACACAAACACAATTTTCATAACAGCTTTCATAATATGCTTTTAGTATGCTTTCAGTATACTTTCAGTGGATTAATTAAGTTGTCGATTCAATTAATTAAACTCTAATTATTGGTACCATTTTGCCCCAATCGCCATATCCTTACATAATGTAATAATTGGATACTAGACAAAAAAACACATTTTTTTGACATGGAGGGGTATTTAACAATTACGATGTATCATAATGCCTGGATAGCTTTATGTTGGTACCCAGACTTTTGGCACTTGCTACTGTATTAGGCTTAACGCAATGTTGAAAATATTTTAAGATTAACCATACAATTTATTTTACTTTCAAATCTTTTTTTAGGCTTAACTCTTGTTGATAAATACACGATGGTTTGAACATGTTATTTAATGTTTTAGGCCATCTATTTGCATTTGCAAGGCTATTATTCGCTTCACGATTTTCAACTGTGTTACGGGAGCTTCCCTAGTGGACCCAAGCGCACGACACCAGACACAACAACTGAATGCTAGGGTGTTTAATGAAGGGTTGGGGTAGAAGGACAGAGGCAAGGCTGGAGGGGTAAGGGCTGGGCTGGTAGGCGGGGTAGGCAGGGCAAGGCAGGCAGGGCAGCGCAGTAGCCAGGTAGTGCGGGCAGAGCAGGTTGGCTGGCAGGCGTACGAGATTGTAGTCAGGAATGGAGGATCTCTGAACAGAGGAGAATAACATCAGGAACAGCAAGTAAGAACAATAACTCAGCTGGTACACTCTGAATTGAGGTACAGAGCAGCCGCGAACATAACTACCAGGTAGTGTACAACAACGATCTGGTGATGGGTGGAAGGAAAACCAGGGTATTTAACAGCAAGCCGATGAGGAGATGAAAAGCAGTTGTGGTGGAAACCAGGAACTGGATCACAGGAGCCCAGAGCCGCGCCAAAACACACACAAACACAGACACAAACAGGAGAGAAGGAGGGCCTGGCACGGACTAGGAGGAGGTGGATGTGGAGGGCGTGACTGTGGTTTGGTCCCTAACCTGACTGTACAAACATGGCATTGGATATACGCGCAAGATGATCTACCAATCATTGTGTGTTAGCAACACCCTCCCATTCAAAACACGTATGGGTCAAAATGACCCCTGATGGCGCTTCTAGTTGGTTTGAATGGCTCAGCGCTTCTAGTGTTAACGGTCACATTAGCACAAATAACTATAACGACAGCGTTAGATAACATTGTTGTCTAATGAATAATTATGTATAAATGTTGACTAAAGCATTTCCCAACCCAAGAGAAGTCACTATAAATGATTCCCCCCTCTAAACATTTTGGGTCCTGCTGTCAGATTTGCAGCAGGTGCCATTGGGAAAGCACACTGTTTCACCATTTTGAGACTTAATGACGAAAGCTTGATGGTCCTTCTTCAAGTAGTGACCGGTTGCGAAGGTAGGATTGGACAAGGACCGTTTTGGGGAGGGGTTTTGCGAAGTGTAAATTCTCCGGTCAAATGTGGTTTATACATCGATCAGCCATAACATTATGACCACTGAGAGGTGAAGTGAATAACACTGATAATCTCGTTATCATGGCACCTGTCAGTAGGTGGGATATATTAGGCAGCAAGTGAACATTCTGTCCTCAAAGTTGATGTTAGAAATAGGAAAAATGGGTAAGCGTAAGGATCTGAGCGACTTTGACAAGGGCCAAATTGTGATGGCTAGACGACTGGGTCAGGGCATCTCCAAAACTGCATCCCTTGTAGGGTGTTCCCGGTCTGCAGTGGTCAGTACCTATCAAAAGTGGTCCAAGGAAGGAAAAGCGGTGAACCGGCGACAGGGTCATGGCCGGCCAAGGCTCATTGATGCACATGGGGAGCGAAGGCCCGTGTGGTCTGATCCAACAGACGAGCTGCTGTATTCAAATTGCTGAAAAAGTTAATGCTGGTACTGACAGAAAGGTGTCAGAACAAACAGTGCATCGCAGTTTGTTGCGTATGGGGCTTCGTAGCCGCAGACCAGTCAGGGTGCCTATGCTGACCACTGTCCACTGCCGAAAGTGCCTACAACAGGCACGTGAGCATCTGAACTGGACCACAGTTCAATGGAAGGACCATGTGCACCCTTTCATGGCAATGGTATTCCCTGATGGCATTGGCCTCTTTCAGCAGGATAATGCGCCCTGCCAGCAAAAATGGTTCAGGAATGCTTTGAGGAACACAACAACGAGTTCAAGGTGTTGACTTGGCCTCCAAATTTCCTAGATCTCAATCCAATTGAGCATCTGTGGGATGTGCAGGACAAACAAGTCCAATTCATGGAGGCCCCACCTCGCAACTTACAGGAATTAAAGGAGCTGCTGCCAATGTCTTGGTGCCAGATACCACAGCACACCTTTGGAGGTCTAGTGGAGTCTTGATGGGACAGAGCTGTTTTGGTGGCAAAAGGGGGACCTACACAATATTAGGCAGGTGGTCATAATGTTATTGCTGATCAGTGTATATGGGTGCAGTTAATGCTCGGGTTTGTATACACACAAAGCTATAAAATATATGGTGCGGTTTATACATGGTGCGGGTTATAAACAGAGAATTATGGCAAGTGGTGTTAGTATGTGCCACTATGATCAGACTGAACAGCATTTGTTACTGTTTTTTTTAGGATATATTTTAAAGAGCCCGACAGATATGGGATTTTTGTACCCAAAACCGATTTTGGGTGGGAAATATTTGCAGATACCAATAATATCTGCCGATTTTTCTATTATGACAAGATTAGGACAAGATGCGAGTCAGCAGAAAGAGTCGAACTTCCTATTACTAGTCTCCAAATAAGGGAGATAGTCTATACTAGAAATCCAAATCGTTGTTTTTTTCAAATAGAATAAAATAAAAATGTAATAAGACACATTTTATTTACAGCTTTGCTACAATGATGTTATGCTGTTATTAATTTGACAACAAAGGAAAAACGTATTTATCTCAACGTTTTCCAAGGTAAATGGTTTTGCCCAAAACTGCGGTGCTCCCTGTTATTGCGTGGACTGCGTTTCTATTCAGTGTGCTACCAGTCCCAGAGAGCTAACTTTAGTTAGCTAGGTACAGTAAATGTCATGGAAATGGTGAAACGCTGGTGTTGACAACCACAAGTTTTGTAAAATATTTTAATGCCAGAGCTGGAGTAGTAAACACCACAGGCACTTTACTTAAAAGGAAAATTCAGAAACAATATAGCTTCAGTAGCTAGCTACAGTGAAGTGGGTCTTCACTTTAGCTGTAATGAATACATGAACTACTTTGATGAAAAGATCATCACCATTAGAAACCAATTATCTGACTCCTCCTTAAATAGTTATAGTCCCCAAAATCTCAGTTGTCCTGAGAATGTCCTGAACCTCCCTGACCAGGTATCAATGGGCACACTTGAATTCTTTGATCCCGTATCGCTCGACACATTCACTAAATTTGTTATGAGTTCTAAACCCACAAATTGTCAGCTAGACCCGATTCCAACAAAATTACTTAAGGA
>JACXGI010007100.1:0-38342 GCA_016801175.1 Esox masquinongy
AACCCTCTTGGGCATGGAGTTCACCAGAGCTTCACAGGTTGCCACTGGAGTCCTCTTCCACTCCTCCATGACGACATCACGGAGCTGGTGGATGTTAGAGACCTTGCGCTCCTCCACCTTCCGTTTGAGGATGCCCCACAGATGCTCAATAGTGTTGAGGTCTGGAGACATGCTTGGCCAGTCCATCACCTTTACCCTCAGCTTCTATATATAGGGGTGTTATATGTATGTATGTGTATGATAAACACACAAACATACAGCAATGATTTGGGAGCTATTAGGGTTCACTGCGTGGATGGACAGATTATCCACAATCATTTTCAGTAAATTAGCACCATTTTTATAAAATGTGTTTTGATTTTATCATTATGGAGTATTGTGCGTCGATTGATGGTTACTTTTTTTAATTTAATCATTTAGAAATTAAGTCTATATAACACAAAGTTATAAGTGAAGCAGTCTCAAGATTTTTAATTTCGTTATATTCGAGAATTGGTCAGTTGTCTGAATACTTTAAGCACTGAATAATCTTTATATTGAACAACATATAACGCATGTAAAGTGTTCGGCTTGCTTCATGGACTGACAACAGCCTCCCGCACAGCTGATGAAACAGCATGTTCGCACAAACAAAATCTGCACAAACTAGTACGCCCGTATTTTTTAAACCAATCTTTCGACGACCAACAGATGCATGTGTGTGTTCCAAATCTAGTGAAATCCATTAATCATGCCCTAATGATTATATTTCAATTCAATTATTTCCTAATTTGAATTTCAAATCGGCAACGTCTTGCCATTTTGCATTCAAATGCAGCAAACTGAAAAATCAAGGAAAGGACCTCTGAATGTTGTCCGATAGAAAATGTTTAACGAACAGGTCCGTCGTTGTTTCGTTAAGTTAGGCAGAAAAAATACAGCCGTCTTAACTCTGGTTCTACTTAAAACGTTTGCACTTTCATTTGCACATTAAAATCGTTTCTGGACTATTTTATAGCTTGGCTTGTTTATAGTATTTAAAACAACTACAGTAAAATAGAATGTTCCGTACTGTATTGGAAATATTTATTGTTGTTAACGCTTGTAATACGGCAGGGGGCGTGAAAGTATCTTGATATGGACTATCTAGGAATACTCCGGAAATCACGTGTCTGGACTCCAGCTCTGCTATGCACCTGCTGATGGAAAGAAGGGAGCGGATAGTTTAGATGCTTCGGGAGAGTGGTTGGTTTTGTCAGGAGAACCGCTGAAGTTCTTTACTCGCCCATTTTTAAAAGAAAAGTATTGGATTAGACAGAAATGGATGTCACGATATCCTATCTCGGCTGTGTATTTTTTTGTGTAATCGCAGGTAAGTTTTACATCCACCGCATACTTTTTATCCACAATTTTCGCAAGCGCGAGCGACCAATACACGCTGGTCGTTTCACTCGCTGGCGAGCAATGTACTACTGTAGTACTGTAATAAGTTTCTTGTTTGCCCACATTTGTTGGCTGCTCTAGGACTATGTAGTTAGGAATATAGTAATTTTACTTTTGATTATGCTAATTTAGTTATTACAGTTAACTTGGAATTATTACAAATTACTAGTTTAGCGTAGTTTGTAAACTAAGACTTCAAATATTACAGCTAGCTGGCAAACACTTGTCGACATCTTTGGGAAGAATCAGAATTCCAAATGTAAGTACGTGGTGCGTAAAATACTGGAATTTGACTTGAACGTGTTTTCCGACGTGTCTTTTTGAATCACATTATGGATAATAAATGAGCTTGAAACATACAGCTAAAACATTTCGATGGGTTTTTGAACGCTACTTTGGTACAGCAGTTATGCTGTTTTGTATCTGGTAGTTACTGTAGTCTCTGACCTGTAAAAACTAACACGAAAGGGCTTGCTAGTACTGCAGACGTTTAAGTCTGCCATCTGCCAACTGTATTAGCTATATCCCCCCTTCCCGCGCTAGACGGTGGTGAATGAGGTGGAGGTGCTTTCGTAGCTCAGACAGAAATTAATGACGTTACGGTAGCTGAGTGTCGACCGGATTTGTTATTGAAATCTGTGTTAATGTTACTGTGTGATTGTGTCCTTTGAATCATTCGTCCTCTTTACTGTCTTGAATGCACAACGTGGATTGAAATTGGCAAATTGTTTCAAATCAACATCATTCACCATTAATTATGAGGGGTGATTTGTTGAGCTCCGTTTTCTCCCGCTGCCTGCTAATAATAATACTATCCCACGGTCTTGTAACAACAACGATTTTCAGATATCCTGCCATTAATCAACAGTAGTGGTTAAAAAGATTAGATGGCTCAGATTGAAGAATGTCAGTTGCTGTGGTGTCAATGCTGGTTCAAATGACTGTTGAAACTGTTGAAATAGGTAGGGTATTGACTCTCAACATATTGTCAGGATGAAACTGACTATCAGCAGGTCAGACCATGCCGGTGGAGTTTTAACATTGATTACCAATAAAATGACAACACTAAAACGAATATCATCTGGAATGCACTTCATACAGATTGTGTTATTGCTGGTTAGGTTTTCACTGCTGTAAGAGAAGTTAGCACTCGTTATTAGTGTGTGTCACTTCAATACTTGTCACTGTCCTGGAATGCTCACTAAAACCGACTCATCCCTCCTCCTTCTTCTTACATATAGTTATACCAATGGCACGGTATAGATGAGGCGTTGCTGTCAGTGTTTGCCGGTCTTCTGTAGCTCAAAGGTTCTGTGAGCTTTTAAAGGGGAGCTGCCACTGGCTGGAGCCTTGGCCCGGGCAATGACATTCCACTCCATTGGTTACTGATAAACCCATGCAATAATGAAGTGCTTTGTTTACTCAGGCAGGCACATCTCTGCTGTGTTTAAGCCCTGGGACAGTGAGGATAATGTATTACGGTCTACTTAAGGGCGTTATACTTTCCCAACAGTGCATTTTTTTCATGCTATACGTTGTTGTACATGAGTAGAGAGGCTCATTACCATCATAATGGCTTCATGGGCCCATCATTTTAGGACACTGTCCCACTTCAGCAGAACAGTCAAGTTTGCAGGGCTCTAACTTAATTTTTAGTACTGGTGATACTAATAGAAAGTTACTATTTATTTATTTTTTCTGCCTGGAAGACTGGCAGTCATTATGCCTTGTGTGCTCTACTGACTTCTATGTTGCAAGACCAGCTCTGTGATGAAACAATGTTGGGGAAAAGCATTGTCTGACTAGCTCGAGTGCCATTGGGTTTGGAGGCTCTCCATGCTACCTTTTCATTAGGCTTAGCTCTTAGAGATGACATTGCCTACCACAAGCATACGAAAGCAGAGATTTGACACTAATTACACTATTTGTATTCAACATCAAACTAAATAATTTAGCCATCACTCTAAACGTCAAACCAAATGTCATCTAAGCTAACTATGCAGCGGAAGGGTAGACTACTTGATAAACATTTGAATTAGCTGTCAAAACGCAGTCATGCCCACAAACCATCTGCTGAATCGTGGGGACGACGTGCCGTGGATCAAGAATAGCGCTCAAGCTCCGACAATGATTTTAGAATAGGATATCTGATTCAGGATCTGTTGTTTCACAAACATGCTATTATACTCCCCAATGTTGTAGAAACATAATTAGAGAATGTTTCCTTTGCATTGGCTAAAGGGGCATTCATATCTAGCTAGTGAGCGAGTCAACCTTGGGGTTATTTAGGCACAAGCTGGCTTCCTTTGAGTACAGAGCTGGCTTGCAAAGAGCAAGAGACAAAGTGATGTTATATTAGAGAACATGTGAATTCATATTTGGGAGAAATGTGGAAAGCAACATTGAGGTAGTTTTGATTTGCTAAGAGAAATATAAGGGAAACAGGCCCAGTTTGGAGGATTTGCTGTGTGTTCCCTGGGATGGGCTGGGCTTGGTTTAAGAGGTTGTGTGGAAAAGTGTTGTGTTGCTTTAAAATATTGTTAAGCATTACATTTGTGTACTTGAAACTCAAGTTTGCACTGCTAAGTATTTAGTTGCATACATTACCAAATTGGTTGCACTTTAGAGCTTTCCAAGCATGGCATTTGTCCAATATATCACAAGCTGGGCCCAAAAGTGATGCATGGACATCCTCTTCACAAGGGGTTTCAATGCAACAAGGGCTTTTTAAACTGAAGTAGGACTAGTGTAGTCTAGCTTTTAAGTTAATGTATCTTTTACTGCTTCATAGGGCCTCCATAACTGCTTAAAAAAATAATTGACTCGCAAATATTGGCCTATATAAAGGAAATTATGTTCAAAGTGTTATTTTTCATTCCTTAAGATCTAATAGACTTTTAAACTAAGGCTAACTTTGCTTATGGAGGCCAATGTGTTCGCAGGGACATCAAGGCTTGTATCTAGGCTGTCCATGATGCTTTCTGTGTGTGTTGTGTCAGAGGCACATTCTTCATCTTCTCCATAGTCTGTGACAGCCCTGTCTAGTCCTGCCTGTGTTAAGCAGATTACTCTAGACATCCTCCAGCTAGTCAGCACTTTGACTGTGTTTGGTTGAGTTGTGGGCCCTGGCCTGTTATTTTCCCTGAAACCTGAGGAGGTCTCCTGTAGCTCTTGCTCCGTGGCCTGCTCTGTTCCTTCCCCTCGACCCCTGGCCTTCTCTGCCCCCCCCAATCCCTTGCAGTAGAGGGGTCAGGCCTGAGTCAAGCCGATGACCTAGGGTAAGGAAAACGTACGGAATGCGGCAGACCTAAAATGTCGTTACCTGATAAGCTTTCAGCGCTTCAAGGCCCCCACTGGGAGCTTGTTGCTAGGATACCTTTGAAAAACAAGCCAGCGGCCTAGGAATGTGATTGGGTGTGGGTCTGGTTCAGATGAAACGTTTACTGGGGCCGTACTAGTCTTGGTAGGACTCATGTCTTTGTGAACTATATGTGAATATGCACACGTGTATGTTTCAAAACGCTTGTATGTTTCAAAACACTTTCTGATAGTACAAGCTTAAACCTGTATCCCTACTAATCTGTTTAGTTAAAAAATATATATATATTTTTTATCCAGATTAAAGTTTAGCCTACTTATAAAAAAACAATTAAATGTGATGGTCTAAGTCACAGCAATGCTTAAACCACATCCAGAGACAAAATCTGAGAAATTAAATTTGGGTGAAGTTATTCTTTCTACTAAAGCTGTGTTTAGTATTCTTGTTGCGCATGTGATAGTGTGTGCTGAACAAATACCCAGTAGATTAATTACACTAATTATGATACCATTCTGCTAGGTGGGAAGGATACTTTGGGCATAGGATACTTTGTTGTTTACATTTAATCAGTAAGGTTTTGAAGACAGCCTTTAGCTACTAACAAATGTGTTATTTGAATTAGCATAAATGTTAATGGCTACACAAAGTGGTAGAATAATGCGCCACAGAAAAAGATGGCCATTGTGACTGCCTATTCAGAATTTTTCAGTAAAAATAATTCACTGATGCATTCTGTTCATGTTTTATACTAAATGCATTTTGTTAATTCCTGTCCAATGATTGCTTTTTATGAACCACATTGCAGAATGTTTTCGTCCGTCCATATTATTATAGTGGTTCCCAATCTTTTTTAGTGACTGTACCCCCACTATTTACTACCACATTTTGCTCTTCTCTGAGTATCCCTGAAGTATCCCTTCATGTGCATTTTACCTGTAAGCCTATCGTCTCATGGTTCATCTAAGCTGCCCCCTCTGGATAGCCCAAGTTACCCTGGGTGTGGACCACTGCACGATACCACTATTGTGGTTCATAATGGTGACTTCTTCGTTCGAAACAACTGTGTAATACTACAGCACTAAAAGTGGATAATTAAGTGTAACATTACACTTTTAAAAGATGTCCTTATAAAGTGTAATTTTAAAAGGAGTGAAACACTGAGGAAACCCCAATTTGGTTTAAAGTTAAGTGGGTCTTCAGCCTGTCTGGTTTTCTGTTCCACTGTGATTTTTGGTGTTAGTAAAACACCAGCAGGAGAACAGATCCATTTCTTTGTTTTTCATGGTTGACTCTGAAAAATCTTAGCTTGAAAGGGACACAGCAAGAGTGATATGAGCAGGCGTCATCACTGTGCTTATAGTCATACAGGGACCCAATATAGATGAGCAGCTTTGGGTTGAGGTCCATTTCTTATTCAGTTCTCGTGACATAGCTGAAACTGTACCAACCTCTCCTTGCTTCAGATTGACTGCATCAGCAGCCAGCTTCACCTCTGCCCGTCCTGCCCCTCTCACTCTGCCTGAAGCCTTGTCCTTGGAAAATAAAACAAGAACATGTAGAATCTGACACAATGTTGCTGTGTCCTCTACATTCTGATGAGGATGATGGTCCATGAATATTCAGAGACCCAGACGGGACCTTAAATATTTTAAAATACCGGAGTCGTACAGGCCTGCGTCGACTGACTAGTCTTGTTCTCATCTGCCTGGCAAGCGAAACAACTGTGATCCCAGAACCCTTCACCTGAATTGACTTTCAAACCCATTTTATTTAATCATTTAATTCCTATTTGGAGAGCTAGTGGACCATTATGGCGTGCCATTACAGCCAGTGATAATGATTAATAGTTGTTCTTGTTTTCAAGTTCCATTTACAGGACGGCGTTGAAGCCACTCTATATTTTGAGTTTATTTCTTATTCACGAGTTCCGGGGGCAATAATTTTGCCTGCTGCTGGGGCGGCTGCCAAAGTGCTCTGTGAAGAAGACATTGATAACCCTTTTCTTGAACCAAAGGTAAAGCCTTGCTTGGTCATCTTATTGTAGCCAAGAGTGTAAGTAGTCACACCAACATATTTGTTTTCCATGGCATGCTATAACAGTGTGAATGGCGAGGGGGATGTGAAAGCTGCACGTTTTCTGTCCTCCTCTGTGTGTAACCTATCAATAAATACAAGGTCGCTTTGCCGCTGATTCTCCTCTCATTAGTCATCAATGGGCCGTCAGTCTGTTAAGACGATAAACAGCCCTATCACATCCATCACCAGGCCACTCAATGTGCCGATACACACAGCCTTGCAATGCCCTTTATCCCTAATGAAGAGTAATGGTCCCACTGATGGATAAACAGCTAACTGTGACCGATATGGGATTTAATATTCATCACATAGAAACAACCCTGTTCCTGTAGGCGAATGATTAGGCTAAACTAGCTAAGAAGTTGTATTTTGCAAGACAATGATGTTTTTTTTTTTTTTACCAAATGTATCTTCTTTTCTCTTACTGAAGAAGAGTTTCTTCAAAGCTGGAGTATGGGTTTACTGTCAGCATCAGGATCCTCAGGTCAATTTCACGTCTTCAAACCTTCAATATGTCAGACTCATGTTCTTTTATCTCTCAATAGAACTAATGTTAGTAACAAGCCCTTTGCAATGAAACTTGTGCTTGTATCTCTTTCTGAGAAAAGACAACATACATTATTTTGGACTAAGATGAGGGTTTTTACAAGAAATCCGATAAAGCCTTCAGCTATCAGTCATTTTAAGGCTTTTTGAGTTTGTTTGATCCTCTCTGATGGAAGGTAGTTCCTCTGAAGATTTTGACGTTCATCAGGCTGAATGAAGTTTCTTCAGATGAAGAAAAGGATTAGAGCTCGCTGCTTTGGGTTTATTTCTCAACATTTGGCTCTCAAAGTCTTAGAGCAGCCTTTGTCTTGCCCTTATCCAAGCATTTTTATGGTTATTTTCTGCTTCTTATGCAGGCTGTTTGTCCAGGTTATTCTGTTTATTTAGGTACATGGTCCCGGTATTCCAGCTTAATAAAGGCTTCTTTCTTCGTTTTGCACTTTGGACTACTACACTGAGCCAATGGTGGATGTCCTAGAGATGTGACCCGACAGGATGTTTGGGGACATCCTAAAAACACTTGTTTGCAGGGCGTTGTGACGCTACTCAATGTGACAGGTTTGGCCCAGGGGACCTCCAGCTGCAGGGGGTTTTAGGCTTTCAGCTCATTCCTGTCTGCTGGCTAGATTCTGACCAGGTCTCTTAAAGGTTTCAGGATTGACCCAGATGAATGAAGGTGGAATAAAAATGGAATAAAATAGGTTTCAGCTCTGAATGTCCTGTTTGTTGCACTTAACTGAAGAATGTCTAACTACCATATATTCACTGGCGTACACAAAGCAACCTTGATTATGCATCTAATCCATGCAGTTATTTAGATAGGCAGAGCCTGTCTGCCTTGAGGCTATTGCAGGTATTCAATTTTTATTAAGATGTGATCAGGTACGCGTTTCCTGTTGTTAACATGTTCACACAGTATTACAGAGCATTGTTTAAATATCAGACTAGCTTGTCTTTTCCAGCATTATACCCTCCATGCACGTCCACTAACAACACTGGATGTTAATTGCAAGTCTTGTATATCTTCAGAGACGCGAAATGAATCAAGACATCACATGGCTGAGGTGGATTGATTATAGGAAGGCAGGGTTGGGAAGGAGCTGTTGAAGGAGACATTTTTTGAGACTTTAACGCATTGAGAAACACTACTCATTGTCTACAGCCTGCACGCACATGGGAGAAAGGCAAATGAGCAGACTGACCGTCCTTGATTCAAAGCCCCACTACTCTGGCATTACCCTCTGGCATTGTTATTCATGTCATTAGACATATCATTCTAGTGTTAAATGAGGCAAACTGTAATAATCTGTATTGGTATGACAATGAATATGCTTTCCACGTTTGTGTTCTCAATTCGGAACACTCAAGTATCATTGCCTCATAGCTGTTTACAAAGCTGACTCTTGGGGTTTGGAATTAACAGGAACATCAGAATATGATACAATGTTTTGTGTTTAGATGAGACAAAGATTAACATTTACCATAGTGATGGAAAGACTTGACAGAAAAGGATCTGTCCAGGTTCTACTGCATACCCCACCATTTCTGAAATATGGTGGATGGGGTATTACTGGTAATGGCTGCTGCAGAACATATTCTGAAGTGTACAGAAACATTGTCTGCTGAAGTACAAGGCTTCTAATCACATTGATCAGTGCTTCAGCATAGAAGACAATGACCCCACATGCTGTCACAGCAACTAGGGAGGTTTCAGGGTAAAGTTTTTTGCGTTGAAAGTATACGAAACACAGGTGTTTTTGGACACTAATTTATTAATATTGAATGGTAAAACCCGTATGTACAAATCTTCCCTGAAATAAGAAATTAAAATAATATATTCTGGTCTCAAAATAATTATTTCATCAACAAAAATTGAGCTAAAAGAAAAATGCTTCCCTTTCCCAAAAATTTTGGAGGGCACTGTATATATATATTTCAATTAGATACTGTGATTTTCGACCTAGTTCCAAACATTGTTCATCATGTCTTTTAGAAAGTGACGAGAGAGTTAAAAAAAAAACCTAATATGCTTATTTAAAATGTCTTTGCTTATCATGCAATAATTCTAGATTGGTATTGTAAGTGGATTTAGAAAATGTGTTTTTAAGCCTATTTATTTATGTCTATATATATTTATATCTTTGCTGAAATGAAAGCTTTGTACTTGAATGCTAACTTAAATTCTACTATTTCCGTAACTGCAAACCCTTACTAGTGACTATCACAAAATTGTTACAGTATACTTTTTTAAAACCTGTACACTTTTGTAAAGTAGGGGTATAAATACATCAAGAAGCACTTTCATGTTCCATTGTCCAGTAGCATTACATTGCAATTTCAGATTTTTTTATTTTATTAAAGTGAGGTTTTTACCGGACTGCGTAAGCAGAGCCAGCCTAGAAGAGCGAATGTCTCTTACTGAGTGAGAGAGTGAGTAGGTGACTGACTGAGCTTGTTTGATCCTCTCACAAGGAAAGTTACTTGACTGACTGACTACTTGTTAAATAGCGTAGTGGTTAAAGACGCAGACTGCCGTGTTGGCGACCGGTGTTCAATCCTCCTTGCGGACAGAACAAAGAATGCATTAGGATTTGTTCAGGATAGACAAAAACTTCGCTGGATACAAGCTTCAGTAGCTACTTTATAGCAAGTCTAAAATATAACTGTTTACTGTTATATTGCGACTATTTCTGGTGGATTTTTGAAGCATGCATCCGTGTATGCTTTTTGGGTGAATATAGACCCCTTGCGCAGTAAAAGAGGAGGGGTTTCCACGATTCTCTCGTCTTTTCACTTGACAAAAAAGTCAGTTATCGTCACCTATATTGATAGTTATTGTATCAATGTCATTCACGAATGGAAGAAAAAGGAACGTTGTTGTGCCATGAATTATCTTTGGCAGTGTAAAGTTCATCTTCAGTCTCGCTAGCAATTGCTTAATTCTTATGACTGTTCCAAGTAGTAAGTAGATAGCCGTAGGCCTATTACTGGCTAATAAAAGCCATACAGTTCATATATGCTATTTGTGGTGGAAGTAAACTTAATAAGAAATGTTAGTCAGTTTAACACAATGATTAATGGTGTCTAGCTAAATATTCAGTCTTGGCGTGATGGTAATGCGTGACAAAATTATCTAATGTCGAGACAATTTTCTGACAAGGTAGTATGTCCCAATCGGTTCCAATACTGGCATACTAGCTTACTATATACATAATAGCACGTACTTCACCATCATTCGCAAAGTATGTACTTGAAGTATGCGATTTGAGATTCAGCCAATGCTTTCGATTTCCTCGTAGTTCACATAGTGTAGTGGTTAGCTATTCAGATGTTATTGTATGGAAAACCATCTACAGTAATCTTTGTACAAGAGTACACTATAGTTCCGTTAATGAACGTTCTGTTGCCCACGTTATTTCAGCAAAAATGCAATGGCTGGGATAAATGTTGCGTTTGTTGACTATACGGGGGTGGACTGACTACCAGCAAGTCCTGTGTTCTTGTGGGAACATCCCGACCTTCAGTATTTTGACCCCGGTTTGATTCCCCTCTCACATGTTCTAATTTTTCTCTCTCAGAAATATTTATCCGCTCAGTACTTTTCCGCCGTTGCCCAACAATATATATCCACTCTGTAATACCATGAATCTCATAAATTTAAGAGAATAATTCTGTTACGTGACCCTTTTATACTGTTTTTGTTTTCTAAAGACACTAACCAGCCATGGAGTGATTGGAGTCATTGCTTGAACAAGAGTACGCTTTAGTTCCGTTAATAAACGTTCTGTTGCCCACGTTATTTCAGCAAAAATGTAATGGCTGTGGTAGAAGTTGCATTCCTGCTGTTTAAATGTTAAACCTTATGTTTAAAGACACAGTCTGTCGCATAGAAAACCGCGGATCGAAACCAGCCAGGGACAACAACATTCATCCCTTTTAATCGTGGGCCGGCTGATCTATGCTTGCCTGGTTCCTTTTCTAGTTCTTAAGGCAGAGCACGGAAGTACAAGCACTTGTATAAATGTTTAATTTCTCCTCTTAATTGGTCTTCAATGCATTTAAATAAATAATTTTAATGACCATTACCCTGATTACTACTGTAGAACATCCTGCATATCCAGGTATTTTAAAAATAGTGTCACAATCTGCTGCTACCGGCTGCCCTCTCTGTCTTTTAACCTTGAAGAGCAAGGCCCTCTCCCGCTAGCACACTCACGCTTTATGACTATGGGCGACTATGTAAGGGGATGATGACCGGACATCTGCTTGTTCCCCCTCTGGGGAAGGCTGAGTTCCTGAACCACGCCAAGGTCATTACTGTAGTGCATCTGACGGCCACCGGCCGCCATGTCAGGAAGTCAGCAGCCCATCCAGGTCAGTCACTGGCTGGAGAAAGGGGACAATGGCCCAGTGGGATTGGCTGTGTTACGTAGTGGTTAGGCATAACCTGTGTATGTAGTTTGAACTTGACTTTGACTGCGTGGGTGTGTTTTTGTTAAAAATAATTAAGGGGTGGATTGTGATGTAGCAATTACCTTCCTCCACACTTCTCAGTGGTGTTGAGACTTTTGCAGGTGCGTAATGCGTTATATAGGTGTGGCTGCCTGCGTGCCTTGAAGGAATGTAATTCAGCTGTTGAAAACCCTCGCACTTAATGGCCGGCAGATTTCTCATTGTGTTTTCATTCCGTAGAATTTCCATTGTGTAAATATCCTAAGCCATGCTTTTAAATTTGGTGTACCTTGAATTAGAACTTGGTCAACAGGCCATCTAGAATCAATATAGAGAATGGTTTCAGAATAGTTGTAATAAAACATAGAAAATGCAAAGTAGTTTTATTTGAGATGGCCTGTAACACCACTTGATTCCACTGTCAGTGAATCGGGCATTGCGGCATGTGTTGGCTAATGTTCCAAACTGCCTTTTCATTTTTTTACATTCAATATTATCTTTAATTTGTTGTCAGCAACTACCTCACAACCATGACAAAGATAATTAAGGTGCAGAAATAAATTTCATTAGCCCAAATAAAATATGGAATATAGACTACCAACTAAAAGTAAATTGTCTAGTACTTTTATGTTATTAGGCCTACTGACAGTCTACTCACTGTGGCTAATATTTAACATAAGGAATAATACAGAGAAGGTTGGGACCTATAATTACAACATTGGAGAGTGCCCAAAGGTTATATTCGCAGTGAAGTTATTTGCGCAACGATTTGCTCTTCTAAGTTTCTTTCCTTTCAGTCTTTGCAATTTAAATTTGACATAGGTAAGTTTCATTAACATGACTGTGAAAAAGTAAATGCATTGATAGCGTGTTGTTACATTTTGCTACCATATGACTTTGCATTTGTCTTGTGATCAAAGCATAAGCATCTAAAATGTAATTAAAATGTTATTCACTATGCAATCTTTCACTCAATTAGCTGACTCTATGAAAAACAGTTTCAAAATTACAGTGCATGTGTGATGGTGTTATTTTAGTTTTATATGGCTATGTAGATATTCCATTTGCAACTGGCTGATTTGTGCAAACTTACAATTCATTTTTTCGGACATAATGGTGCTGTAATGATAGGAAAATTAAGTCAATTATTTATTTAACTTGTGTCAATATTGTCCTTTGGAGACTAGTGAATGCACATGTTGTATTTACATGTAATACCTGCAGAACACATGCTGCGACATTACTAGCACCATACTTACTGAGCCTTAATATATTATGACTGCCTCTGGGTGGCCTGCTGCCCTACATGCTACTGTGGGTCTTAGGCTCCTTTATGGAGCAGCTGCTAGTGTGTTAATAGATACCATGTATAATTTATAATCACACTGAGCTGGCTGTGTCTCTTCCTGAGTAATGTTGTAAAGATAGCAGAATTTGAATATCACGATACTCAACGTCATCACAACACGTGATTCCAATGCAACAACATGGAAAAAAAATAAATCACAATCACTCTCATCCAGATGACAAACTAAGATGCCATTATTTCTTTTGTATTTTTTTTTTTTTTTTTTTTTTTTTTTTTTTTTTTTTTTTTTTTTTTTTTTACAGTTTTCAGTTTAATATCATACCATTTCTTTATGTATACATTAATGGAAATGCTGGGCTTTTTGCAGTGAGGCCATTCTGTACTTCCTTAGTCAGACAAATTTATAAATACAGTTTTCTCGTTTTAAATTAGTTAATGAATTGTTTAGCTTATGTCTGGGCTGGTGCCTGTATGCCGGCAAACACATTTTCACATTTGGTATCACGCTTGGGTTTCAAGTAGTTGCAGTCGCAACACAGTTTATTCCAGGAAGATGGCCATTGTTGCCAGAATAAACCATGAATGCTGTGAGGCCAACGATGCGATAGCATGATAGCAGGTGTTATATGTATGTTACATACTTATAACACGGTTTACAAAACACGTGTTATATGTATGTGTTAGCCAACATTTCCATAGATGTTCTGGGATGTCTTACAGTTATATTACATTTTGTAACACAATGTTAAAACCGCTTATGTTTACTGCGTTCTCTACCTGCTTTTCATTGTTTAAGCAGTCATATAGCCTAGTATGTAAACAGTAACCTGGTAACCAAGCTACCTGTGTGATAAGATCCTTTGTCTGCTTTTCTAGTTTACCTCAGACACTTTCCCTAGGATTATGTGCTTTCCAGACTAACCCAGAGAGCTCTATAATCATTGTGTTTGTCTGTCTGTTGGACCACTCACGGCTTAGCCCTTTTAGATATCATTACACTTATAGTAACCACATTGTCTCAGACTGGGAGTGTTGTGCTCTGTGCAGTCAGTGTTAAAACAAGGCACCCCTATGTGCCGTATTTCTTCCGTCAGTTCTTCATACTGAGATGTAAAATGTCAAGGATAATATCTGTGACCTTGCAGTTTCTCCAGTGGCAACCAAAGCATAGTTATTTCTTAGAATATTTTATTGTTGCATATTACATAGTGCAGAATTACAATAAATGTATTCTTTTGAATACAATGACAGAAAAAACAGTGAGTGAGGACAATGGAAAACTATTTTGAACTGAGACACTGGCAGTGTGGCACTTGCAAATATACCCCCCTCTCCTGTCCACTAGCTGGTGTCAGTTCTGATTTGTTAGTGTAAATCACAAAATAGCATTGCAACATTTAAGAAGCAATTCAAGCCCAATGTTATGCTCGCTGCTTTCCTTTTGTGTATTCAATCTTTATCAGGGTTTCCACCAGTGCTTGAGTCTCAGAGATTGGACCTGTAAGGGTTGAAATTACATGAACGGTAACCCATTCACCAGTCATACCCTGGGAACCTGTGCTCTCTTGAAGCTTTGTTGTTCTCCAGCTTTGCGGACAATTTACAGCATTTATCTCCGCCGTCCAGACGGTACTAGCTCCTCTTTTATATCAGTCTGACAAAGCAACATACAAAATAAACACAGCCTCAGACTAGAAATGTCATGGCGGAATTGTGAAGTGAGTAGTGTGGATAGAAATTAGTTTGTTGAACTTGAGCTCTAGCTGTTTATGTATTTTTCCTCTGTTCTCTTTCATTCCTTATCTCTTAAGCCCTTTTCACACTGCATTGTTCTAAGCCCTGCGCTATCTTAGCCCCAGGCTAAGACTGGCCCCGGGTTAGCTTAGCCTGTGTTCTTTAAGAGATTGGTTAGTCATCTGCTTAGACATGATTCTTAATAAAGACATACTATTTGATTTTAATCACCGACGATGATTCTTAAACAGTCATGAGATAGTGAACTGAAGCAAATCAGTGACATAGTGAAATATTTTTCAGTTATGCAGTATTTTAAGTAATTTCCCTGCAATGATATTTACCCAGATCAGCTTGTTGTCCTATAATTGTATTTGTGGCAAAAGCTTGAATTGGACAACAAAGTATTCCTCATACCCACCCTAATGCTCTCAAATCTCAAACACAGTTTAAAAAAGGCTCAGCAGGTTGTTGTCAGTGGTCCTAATAAACCAACTTAACTGCCAATTTGGGTAATATTTCAGTCTATATTGTGTATAATTCCATGTAATGTTTGTTACCTTCATTGACTTTTGTTGAATGCTGTCAGGGCTGTGTCATTGTAGTGACAGTTTTTCATAGGTAATGTATAAAAAGCATGTAGGCTAATCATCACACGGTTCCTTCCTGGTCTGTTCAAGCAGTAGAGAATTGTACACTTGTAGTCTAGTGCACTGATCTTCCAACTTTACAAAAGGTTGAATGACTGGGTGGCCAAAATGTATTTTTTTTTGTTAAAAATATTTTCCTACCCCTAAAATTATGTACCAAATCTGAGTGGTTTTTAATCTACCAATTTGTGGTGAAAAGGAGACTACTTCTCTGCCTATGTTCTAGTGAGTCTATCAAGGAAAATTCAAATGAAATACTCCAGGACTTCATTAGTTGAATTAAATGTATTTGCCTGCATAAGGCACTCTCAGCACCAACTATTAAGTGTACAGAATTGTGCACAGGTAAAGCGTATGTTAACTAAGTTTGAAGCGGGCTTTAATGAATAGGCTAGACTAGGCATGGCGTCAGGGGAATGGGGGAGAAGTGGTACCTTCTGGCTTTCTTGTCATGTTCAGGTAGAGAATGAAAGCTAGCGGAGGGATGCATTTACCCAGTGGTCTCAGCTTAGCTGTAATCGTAACTGACAGACTCTGTGGCTCTATCTGAAGGGCCAGAACACTCGGGTGTATTTAGTCCACCTGGCTGGCTGCTGCTGCCTTTGTGAGTCATCTGACTGGGGATACTGTAGTAGTCAACAGGGAGCTCAGGTTTCCCCGTCTGTGAAGAGAGAAAAAGGGATGCTGCTTGAGTCAAAGGAGTATTATCAGCTTGGCATTCAGCAGGACTGTTATCTTTTGAAATAGACCTTATCTTGATGTCCTGCTGAATGCCTTGCAGAGGACAGGAAGAGGGGGGAGTCCAGGACCACTAAGCATATATTCTCTAGAGGGGGTATAGACATGATGAGTAGGCTTTAAGAAGGTATCTTTCAAATCAGTTTTTTTCCCTGATATTGATATTTATGGGTCACACTTCATCAATACACCATTTTTGGCCCCATCGTTAAAAATCAAATCTTTTGACGTTAATTATCTAGGGCTCATCAGTCCAGGACTACCTGCCTAGTCTGGGTGAAGTAAACTCTCCTTGATTTTTTTGCCCTTGTGGGGATTTTTGGTCCCCACCAATATAGTCAAACTTGCGCACACACACGCATGGTGTTGTGAATATGTCCAGAGGACCTCAATGCAACCTGGGGTGTGGACCTATATTTAGACCAAACCTGGGAGGGGGTAAACATAAGCAAGATAGACTGAGTGCCTGTGTGCTCAAAAATGTGTAGAATAAATTATGTTAGTAGTTTAATCAGCATGAAATTTTTTTTATATAACATTAATTAATTGGGATTTCCGTTGCCTGAAATCCAATACCAAATAAAAAAAAAAGAAATAGTCATTTTTTGGGTGTTGACCGTTACATCTATTATTTACATAAGCTTCCTCTCTACTGTCTGCAGATAACCTAGGACTCGGTCCTTTCAGTGTTTGGCCACCAGCCATTACAGTCTGTGTTTTGTCTGTGTTGACTTTCTTATAACCCTGGACTTGAGTCAGATTGCAGGTTCTAGTGGACTTGTGATCCAGTGTAACCTGAAAGCCCTGTTGAAGTATGTGTCATCTAGACCAACTGGGACGTGCCAGCAGTGCTCATCATCTCAGGTGTTTGTGCTTGGTGTACAAGGTAGAAAATCGTCTAAAAAATAAAACTGCCCTGCCCTGCTGAAACGGGCGTGATGTAATCTAGCATATTAGGTTTTTGCTGCTTTGCTAGGGGAAGATGGGGAAAGATGGGTAAATGAGTTTGCCTGTTTCAGATACGGCTGCCCTGTGTCTGTTCAGCTGAGATGTCAGAGGCTGAGCCGGGGAAATGTTTCATGCCAGCCAGCCCATCGGTCTGTCCCCTTTTCATAAACTCCCATTACTAATGAGTTTGAGAACCGGGCTTGTTAGTGCTAGCGAGGACTTTTAATCCTTAATTGAGCCCTGCGTTTCAAGGGAGAATGTTCTGGCATGATATTCACGCTTCGTCAGCCTAAGCTGGCTACTTCTGGTGTCCTGCTTCCTTCCAGCATCATTAAAGACAGTCATGAGAACAGTTTTTCGGTTTTGCATTTCAAATATTTGTATTAAGCATGCATAGATATAAACAGACAGTGAATGACACAGAAATTGTGTGCCTTTTTTCATTTGTGTACAAACGATGAATGAAATGAAGCCCAAACTACATTAATAAATACGTTGGAATCAGTTTATTCACCTCCTTTAGCAGTATTGCTCTTGGTCAATGACAATGCCCTCACGATTAAAGACGCTTCTTGCTGAATGCTGATCCGAGCCGAATGGAGACTCCTGTAGTATGCCTTGTCAGTCAGTCAGTCAGTCAGTCAGTCAGTCAGTCAGTCAGTCAGTCAGTCAGTCAGTCAGTCAGTCAATCAATCAATCATTCATTTATTTATAAAGCCCTTTTTACATCAGCAGTTGTCACAAAGTGCTTTTACAAAACAAAACTTGTCAATCTATGTACTTTTATGTTGCCTGAAAATGGACATTTTCTGTCATTCCTTGCGATGCTTAGGGGGCAGGTTGTCACTTGGTCCAAATCTGCAACAAGAATCCACCCAAAAAGTTATTGTTGAGCAGTAGTAACTAGTGGTTACAGGCTGTTGTGAAACAATAGAACAGTTCACCATCCAGCCCTGTGCTCATCACAACATGATGTTCTATTGTTAGTTGCTCTGGGAGTGAATACTTGCAGGCAGCATATTAACCTGCAAAGTGGGATGACGTTGTATATCACACTATGTAGGAAGCTAAACAGGCTAGCTACTATTCCTCTTGGTAATGGGAGTGCGATCAACAAGAGTATTGCATTGCCGGAAGGTATCTGCTGCTCCACACATCCAACGCCCACACATACAGATCTATACACACAAGGTAGGTTGACTCCTTAAGGCCTGGACAAAGGCTGAAAGGATGGGGGCTGGGAGCGGATGTTGGGGGCTGGGAGCGGATGTTGGGGGCTGGGGGCAGGATGGGGATCATGCTGGGGGCAGGATGGGGCTGAAGTTGTGGGATGAGACCATGGTGTAGAGAGGAACCAACCAGGGCCCAATCAAGGACTACAGTATTTCAGTGATCTTCGACAGGTAGTCTGTGGGCCACAACCTTCCTCCGAGGATTTAAGAGAATTCTGCTTGCAGAATTAACAGAAATATTGTAACGAACCTTGTGATCATGTGTCAGTGTAATCACTTTATTTCCAAATAATGTGAGTAATGTCATTTGGAAATGACATTACTCACTTTACGTCATTTCCAAATGACATAAACTGAACTGGGGGTGAGTATTCGCTCACCCCCAGTTCACCTCCAATTCTCTCCCAGAGTTAGAACTAGGTGGATTCTATGGATCTTGCTTGCTCTATTTGCACTTCTGCTTAGACGCAAACTGCATTTCGTTGTACTGTACTTGTACTTGTTCAATGACAATAAAGTTGAGTCTAATCTAATCTCTTTCAACCCCCTTACTATTTTCTTTCATAATAAAGAAATTGGTTAAAGTAAATACACAAAATGTATATTTAAAATATCTAAATTATAAGAAGTGGTGTTTTTTTGGTAAGATTGCTTTTACTGTGGAGATGATGGTACAGACGAAGAGAAGGCATAGACTAGTGGTCGATGACCCTATAGACCAGTGGGCAGATACCAAGGGGGTAGAGTTCCCTGTTCCCAGAGGGTGTGAACATTTACAACCTCATAACATTTACAGCCTGTAATCTAGGGCCATTTGTTGGGTCAGTCCATTGCACTGCTTTTATATTATGAGATGTCCACCACTTTGGAAATATTGCTGCTATACAGTAATTGATTGGATTTGTAGGCTATAGAGCTTTTCTAGACACGCAAATTGATTTACATCGATGGGGTGAAGCTCACCTCATCCTCTGTTTAGCACGGCTGATGCACAGCAAACTGTTTGTGCCAGAACTTTCAGCCCACGTCAGTCATGAGGTGGAGAGGTGAGGCGTTATATGCCAAATAGGAATGACAGGAATGATTAAGGCGCCATGCTTGGAGAGGGGCCCGGTTTAGAATTTAGCCGGGTCATTGGCCCCATTCATAAATGCCATGAAACTGTTAGTGACTACAGAAAGTCGCTAGGGATGTGATCATCAGACTAGAGAGTGCCTCCTACTGGCCATCCAGCTGCATCTGGTCTCCCATCCAGGACGGACCCAACTTACCTTCAGAGACATGGTAGCATGGCAGGCCTACTTGGGTTAAAATTCGACATGCATTACAAAGGCTTAATGTGGATGGGAAACATCACTCACTCCCTGTCTCCTTCCCTGCCCTTCTAATTGGTTTGGTTTGATCCCGCTAACATTAACGGTCCATTAACTGTAATGTGCATGCAAACGTACATAAATCCTCCAGTCCTTTTCAGTTAATGTGCAGCATGTAGTAATCTTTCCCAGGGAACTGTTTTCCCCCAATGACCAATCAGGATGATAGAATTTAGTAATTACTCAGGTAGCTATCTCATCTGATTGGATAAAACACTCTGAATTCCTTGTTGGTTCTGTTTAGATCCATCTACCTCCATCTCCCAAGACTTGGTTTTCCTAAATAAGGAAACATTTTGTTTCCAGACACCTCTGGATGCATTCCGCATATCCTCTCCTTTGTGTGACATCCTCTTGGCCGTTACAGGCTGTTGTCTGTATTTGTTTCCCATGAAGGTGTTATCATGCTTTCAAGGCTCTCTGGGCTGCTGGCCTTCAGCCTATCAGCTGGTCTCCAGAGCCTGCCTCCCTGTGTGCTTTCGCCAGCCAGCACAAACTGTCCCTTAGGGGGTTGGGTCCACTGAGAATACAAGGGGGTGGGGGTGGGGCTTCAGCGGGGACAGTTATCTGACTGTCCAGGGTGCTTAGATAAATGACCAGTCATTTTGAAAGGCCGGTGATAGGAGAGGGTATGTGGGGAGGAGCGTGGTGGGGGTAGTTATAGTGCTCTATCTCCAGAACACAGACAGAGACTTTGACAAGCAGCAGCTGTTGAAAGTCCACAACTCTGACACCTTGTAAGATGATGCAGAGCAGCCTATAAATAAGCACTTCTTCCTCCCAAGGCCGTGGTCTGAGTGAGCCAATGAAATCAGGGCTCATAAAGTCCTTTCGCTTTTCATTAACGGATGATTAAGGAATGTGTGTGTGTGTCTGTGTCATGCTTTTTTCCCCCCCATTGCTTATTCACTCAGCATATGACGTCATTCATGTCCAATTAGCATTTTCCCCTTTAACAAGAAAAACAAGCAAATGTATTCTTAAGCTGAGTAGGCTACCTACAGCTGTGCCCTTTAACAGAGCTGAACTGGTGTCTCATCACCTGCTGCTAATACAAACAGGCTCCTTGGTAGGTTTGGACAAGGCTGTCACAGCTGTGGTTAGTGTAGTTATGATGTCACGCCCTGTAACTTCACCTTGGAAGAAACTGATGCTGGTTCTTCGTTAGTGTAGTTGAACACGTTGTGAGATGAATTGAAGAAATTGGTGGGGTACAGCATTTAATGGCTATAAAAGTTAATGACAACTGGTGGATGTTCTATGCTTATGTGCTTTCAAGACAGTTTGAAAAGATTTACATTGTTCAGGATTTCTGGCTATTGTAGGTTTATAAAACATTAATATAGCGTTTCCTATTCATACTGCAATATCTGGAGAAAATCAACTGATTGGTGAGCTAAATCATTATTTCCCCCTGTTGATTCAAAGTCTGCTAGCATGCGCTCATCACGCTTTACACTTCTCTAGAATGTTTTCCCAAATCACATCCCTGAATTTCGTCCAAACAGCCTTCAGGTCATTTCGCTCTGAGAATTGATGACTGCCCCATGTGGGTAAATGGTTAGCGGAGCTTTCAGGCTGCGTTAAAGCACATTGTGTATGGTTCAACCACCAGCCAGCTAACCTGACTCTTGCTCTCTACTCAACAAAACAATCCACAGCCTGCTCACTCTGAATGCGTGCAGATAGGCTCCACTGTCTAGGGAGCTAGTTGGTGGAGCACATCTTTCCTTTTCTAAAAGCTCTATTACCACAAAATCCTGTCCATAATACGCAGGCCAGGTGACAAAATTGACACACTTTGCTACAGTCCCCGGAAGGTCAAAGAGCCGAGTGTTAATGAAAGGGTGTTATCAGGAGTTTGGCCTCCGATGGCCGTTTTCTAATGACAATCCACCAGAGTTTAATCCCACCAGTGCAGAGCAGCTCATCAGACTGGCAGCCCACCCAGGGAAAATCATGTCTACTGTGCTCACTCTTCAAAAGCCCTGTCAATGACGGCTGTACTCCTCCAGCAGAGGGAGGTTCTCCCGTCCGCCCAAAAATAACTCTGAATTTCCCTATTTTTTTATGCCAGTTTTACATTGTTCTGTACAAGAAACGGAAGTGCAGGGTCTTTCTCTGAAATAACAGGCTCATTAAAATGCTCAGGCGATATTTTGCTGTCGCAGCATGAGGCTCAGGATCCAGGCCGTCAAACCCGTTCTTTAAACACACACACACCTGTTTGTTGTCAGTCTTTTTTCTAAACAGAGGAATCTGAGCTGGCCATTTGTCTCCAACGAAGCGAAATAATTTTATCTTGGTTTCTGGTGTAAATGGGCTGAGACGTGTTCATCTATGTAAGGATACATATCAACCAGGGTTTACGTTAGTCGGCAAATGCCGGCTTTTCGCCGATATGAGGTGTAGTTGTGCGGCAGATGAAGATATCAACGGCCTAAATGTCTGGTGGGGAAAAAATGCCAAATGAATAAATAGATTAATAGCATCTTAAGCAGCCTAATATTGTGTGACCTATATGATCTGTTGCCAATAAAACAGCGGGCCTCCCCTCACTCTTACAATAAGACGTTACTGAGTGTTTGTTAATGCGACTAAGCGTAGCGTCAGATTCAAAAGCCGCACATTCCGGCAGCTACTCCAGCACGTCTCCGAAATGTCGAAGGCGAAGCAGACTACAAAGATTGTTGTCTATAAAAATAATTGCGATCTGGCTCAAATTATTGTGATCAGGCAATTATGTAATAGTTGCGACAGCCCTAGGTGTAGCCTATATGCTCATTTCGCAAAGATTGTGAAGAGTTCATTCTGCTGACTAATATAAATAAAAAACATTTGTTGGATCATAGCGTTTGTGTTCCTTTGCTGTTTAAATGTAGGCTATTATATGGATAATTTAAAACATATGTCCGGTAGCTGTTCTATATGGCCGGAGCCATATTGGCCGTCAAAATAAGTCAGGCGTAAACTCTGATCTCAGCATAAGTAGATACATCTCAACAACTTGGAATATACTTAGAAACCCTCTCACCATGCCAGACTTGCTGTAATTCCCTGCCTCTTATTTACACTGATGTTAGTCCTGGAGTCTGAAATGGCCTCCTCCAAGAGACCTATGACCTGCTTAGAAGAAACACACCCACGCTCTTTGGGGTCAAAAGGCAAGTTGACAAAGAGGCTTATGGTCTTCAGTTGCCCCAGCCAGCCATGTAGCTGAGCCGATGGTTGTTCGTAAAGGGTCTTTAGCTTGGCTAGCAGAGCTAGGACCTGCTCAGATCATTGGGTGTTAGCCGTTAGGGTCTGTTGGGTCGAGTGTGGTTGCTGCAGCTCTTAGTGCTCATCTTCCTGTTCTAAGACCTCAGGATCTCATTGGTTGAATGACTTACAGAGAGCAACCAAAGCCATATGGGAATACTGTGAGCAGGTGTGGCCGAGAGACTACAGTATGACAGTGCTGGTAGAATCTGTTCTATGGTGTCAACGTGATGCCTCCTCAGACATCACACGGCCACTGGCGTGTTCTCTGTGTCGTAGCCTAGCAGCATGTAGACAGACACCGCGTCTTGAATATGCCTTAGAAAACATACATTGTTCCTCCCCTGACAATAACACTTCACCCGGTTGTTTTTGAAGGGCAGCTGACTCAGTCCGAATAAAAGGTGGCACCCTAATTGGAGTCCAGCTGATGACTGACCTGACTTTACCACAAACATTTTAAACCTCTGAGCAACATGTCATCCCCTTCTTTCACAAATCCCCATTCTCCATTCCTCCGCTGAGCCTTTCTCTCTCTCTCTCTTTTCACCTTCCCCCTCCCCCTCCCCCACTCCTTCTCCCTCTCTGAAGTGCTATAGCGGCGGCAGCATTCTCAGCAGGATCTGTTGCCAGGAGACAGGATTTTCTCCCAATTGTGCTGTGACAAAGGGGGTCTACAGTCGCCAGGACTGGGGAGATTTGGGGACCCTGGGGACCCACACTCCACAATCAGGGGTATAGGTGGGAGGGCTGGGTGGGGGTATGTGCTGGAGTTAGGGGGGCTCTAACACACATTCCCATCAGCCAGTGTTGGTCGCCTTGTAACCGTAGTGGGATGTGCTATCAGACCAGTCTTTGAAGTGCTTTTTAATTAGCTAGCCAGTAGATCTCCACTTTCTACCATCATTTACCTTTCATACCAACTAACACTGCAGCAGGAGGCAGGGAGACCAGTACCCAAGGAAGGAGTGTTCTCTGCCTGCATGTCTGTCTGTCTGAATTCATGTACCCACATTAACCAGCAGGTTCATGTTCAGGGTGGTGCTTTTCCAGATGCCATAATAATGGGTTTGCCTTTTCAGTAGGGCCATTTCCTGAAACCAGGTTGATGGTACTCTGGATAGAAACTAAAGGACATTCGATAATAATGATTCAGCTAGATGGAAAGTATTATGGCTGGAGACTGAAGAACATGCCATTATAATATAACCTGGTTGACCGTAGCCTGGCTGGAGACTGAAGGTCTTCTCATTACGCTATAACCTGGTTGACCGTAGTCTGGCTGGAGACTGAAGGACTTCCCATTATACTATAACCTGGTTGACCGTAGTCTGGCTAAAGACTGAAGGACTTCCCATTATACTATAACCTGGTTGACCGTAGTCTGGCTGGAGACTGAAGGACATCCCATTATACTATAACCTGGTTGACAGTAGTCTGGCTAAAGACTGAAGGTGGTGTGGGTAAGTGTTGTATCGAGGGCATAGCATTGACTAATTATGTTGAAATCCTATTAAATAAGAATATTCAAATTCTATGGTTGAAATGATGTTCCAGCTGTTAGAACATCCACTTGTCAAAGAACCTTAGAACAGTTTTCTCTTGTAGCAGTGGGTCCCGGTTATGTTATTTCAGGGTGGATCAGCTTAACCATTGTAAATAAAAATGATCATATTGCATTTCTTGCATAATTTCTAATTCCCCGCCTCCAGTTTAATGTCTCTGGAGATATAACTGTCAATCATATACGTGAGCAGGACACTAGATCCTGCTGAAGCAAGCAAACAAGCAAGAGAAGGCAGCTGCTGAAGGCAGCATATAGATGAAAAATACATGTTTAGAAAGAATTGATCCCATTGTGGATTCATGCAATTTATTGATTTATTTAGCATGTTTACATTCTCCTTAACATGTAATTATCACTATCTCATCCGATCACTATCTGATGGAGATTTGTAGCATCTATACTTGGTAATAAAACATTGTATACCTGAGTCTACGTTATGACCTGATTCAATGTTGTCTGTCTTGATACACGTCATTCCAAACTGCCTTGTCTTCCCTGTGTCACACAACCTGTTCATTAGAGAAAAGGGACAGTAGTCAGTAGTGTTGTACTCTCTCAATCTACCTGTCCACTGCCGTGTGAATCTACCTGGCCACTTCCGTGTGAATCTACCTGGCCACTGCCGTGTGAATCTACCTGGCCACTGCCGTGTGACTCTACCTGGCCACTGCCGTGTGACTCTACCTGGCCACTGCCGTGTGACTCTACCTGGCCACTGCCGTGTGACTCTACCTGGCCACTGCCGTGTGACTCTACCTGGCCACTGCCGTGTGACTCCACCTGGCCACTGCCGTGTGACTCCACCTGGCCACTGCCGTGTGAATCTACCTGGCCACTGCCGTGTGAATCTACCTGGCCACTGCCGTGTGAATCTACCTGGCCACTGCCGTGTGAATCTACCTGGCCACTGCCGTGTGACTCTACCTGTCCACTGCCGTGTGACTCTACCTGTCCACTGCCGTGTGACTCTACCTGTCCACTGCCGTGTGACTCTACCTGTCCACTGCCGTGTGAATCTACCTGTCCACTGCCGTGTGAATCTATACTCTGTGAATCACTTCTGTCCTTAAACTCATCTCAGGAATGAGCTGGGTGTCTGGTCTAAAACATGCACCCAATGCAAGGTTTAATGACACGTATTCCCTGATGTCCTCAGTAGTGTTGAAACAGGATTCATTCACAAAGTAGGCTACAACGGTGATGCCCAGAATGAACAGTGATGCAGTGGTCTCCCCATATCTGAAATGTGTCAGTTGTTTGGCTCTGTGTAAAAGAATGTTGCATTGCCTAATCTATCCGCTTCCACTTTCATTGTCTTTGTATTGTTTCCCATGTCGTGTTCCATAGTTATTTACCATCAGCTTATCTAACAGATAATCTTTGCTAAGAGCTCATTTTCGTGCTACACAATGTGAAACCAGTACAGTCCCATTCTATTGCCAGTTTAGTAAAATTATCAAATTATTTTAGTGTGCTCCAGTCTCCATTACTGTAATTTGAACAGCGTATTAAATCCATGGCCATCTGGGTGTTTTATATGTACTGTTGAAATGTGGAGGGTGTCCTGAATGCTTTTTCACTACGTTCATTAAAAAGGGACTGAAAGAGTGAGGCCTTAGATGTCATTAGCTTATCTTGCATTTTTATGTGACTTACTGGCTAATAAAAACAAAATGATTCCACCCCCTCCTTAATAAAATGACTCCACCCCCACCTTTATTTCCAGTGTTTTTAAGTAGAGTTCAAAGGGTGTCTGGTGGTTATGAGGTAGAGACATGAGAGACACACGTTTTAATTAAAATAACATTAACATAAAATACACATTTTAATTTTTGATTCACTCCAGAAATGAGTTACTCTCGCTGAGCCGTGAGGTGAGACATGTAGGTGCAGCACTTGGCCAGACCGCTGACCTGGAAGGAAGATAAACAGTGACAGTGTTGTTTACCTGGTAGCTAACATGGCGCTCTCTGTCCAACAAGTGCTGTTGCTGATTACGGTAGATTTGTTTTGGTGCCCGTATGAGGTGTTTTCACTTTTTCTGATTCTGTCTCTGAATCTGGAAGAACTTCCAGAACCGGACTTCCAACGTCACCGCTCACTCCGCTCCGATACACACTGAGCGAGACATCGTCCTTAGACCTCAGTAGCCACAGGGATTATTGGTCAGAAGATTATCCCCCGTTACCTGGGAAGGTGACGTGTGAGGATTGCCGTTTTTATCCATTTACACAATAAAAAAAAAAAACAATTGACGCAAATCTGGCATCTAGTCTGGTAGTGTAAAAGCCCTCTTAGTTTGAGTGTAGTGTAATGGGAAGGTTCTGACCACTCTGAGTGTTACCCAACCCAGAGGAGAGGGGAGGAGAGAACAGAACTAGTAGAGGTTAGGGAGGTGCTCCTGGTCATTAATTCCATTTAGTTGACGTAATGTTGAATCAACTGTAAATCATACAGAATGCTGTTATCTCTTCTCAGAGCTGCCTGCCTGCGTCTCATCTGAATTCCCATAACTTGCCCAGCAGATTTACAGGAAAGCTTAAATGTGATTATATGAAGAAAGGTTTTACCCCGTGTTTGGTAGGGAAAGGGAGAGATGCCTGTGAGTATCAACTGTTGATAAGACCAAGGCATCCTCCAGTCTCCCGGATCATTGGTTTGATGACACAACGTTGTGCCCAATGCCCACTGATGGAACACCAGGAAGGAACCGGTTCCCCAGCTCCATGGAATTTGTTTTCAAAGTGGCATTTTCAGTTTTTGCCTGCATCTATATGCCTGAAAATAATTGATGTGGCTCCCTGTCACACAGACGCCAGGCTCTCTGTCAGTGTTGACTTTAACATTTGTTTCACTTTGTTTCTGTTAACTCCATTTCACCGCTGTTATCTACTGCTCAGGGCTGTAACTGAGTCAATGTGGATACGGAACGTCTTTCAGGTCTGGTGGACAACCGAATCAGCTGCCGCCGCCATTTGGCGTTCATGGCTCTATCAATATACATGTTTCTAAGGGTGTGATGACAGGGCTGTGTCCTGTGTTCTCAGTTTGTCCCACCCCTGAGGGAGTGGGGCCCAGGGGAAGATGGGAATGGGAGTAGTGGGAGTTGTGTGCCTCAGTAGGAGTGGACAAACCGGTTCCAGAAGTTTCTTTCCGTCAGTGGAGCAGCCGCGTTGTAGTGATGACTCATCAAGTACAATGTGTTCACTTCTAAGAATGCTGGTGGGGTTTGCATTGTTTTGCCTTTTCTTGTTACCCAACCTACCTGTTCAACCTACCTATTCTCTGTGAACCATTGTCGGAGGAATGTGCTTGTTTTACTGTGCCTGTTTTCTGATCAACACACACTAATGTGATGCCCCTAGACTTGTAAGGGTCGGCAACAACACGAGAGTACTTGTGTGAAGGGACGTCAGAGATGTGACATTGTCTGTACCACGGTCCGTGTGTTCTGTGGAGTTTCAGCCTCCTGTCCGACTGTTAAAAGGGTTTTTCTGTGGCAGCAGCATGTGACAACACCATTCTCCCGGGACTGGTACTGTGCAGAGGCTTACAGCTCTTATTGAATAGAGAGAATCTGTAGCTCCGTTGAAGTCACCAGAAAATGTTTATTCAGTCTAAGAATAACTCTTTGAGAATACGACGCTCCGGATGAAAAATTAGCCTTAGTATGTTTCTTTACAGAGCAACCTATTCTGTCCGCTTAAAGGCTTCTTCTGCAGATGTTTTTTTGCCTTTTTCAACTAACATTTCACCTAACATTTCACCTCGCTTTTGAGTGTTATTTTCTAATGGCTCTTCAATGATTAAAACCCTTCTTCCGTAATCTACAATTCAACACTGTTTAATCCTTAGCTGACATTGCTGTCTGCTAACCAGTGTGAACCGTGCGGCGCTGTCAGATTAAACCCTCATTTGTTTTAGCTGTAACCTCGTAGAATTATGACTCATTGTAATTCTATGAGTGGCCCGCCTGCAGGTGCTCGTGAAGAGAGTGCTGTTCAATCAGTGCGCACAATTATGTTAATGTGCTTCCTCCTTCGTGTCTGTGTTCAGGTACGGCCCGCGGCCTGGAGATCACATCCCTGGGCTCCATGTCCATAGAGATGGCCAGCGGTCAGAGTGTCAAGCTGGACTGCCAGTTCACTCTGGCCATTGAGGACTCTGGCCCCCTGGACATTGAATGGAGCCTGCTGGCCTCTGACAACCAGAAAGAGGACAAAGTGGTGAGTGTGTGTCAGTGTGTTTTTAATGACGTGTGGGATGTGTCCATGAAAAAGGCTGATATATACCGCCGTATATCAGAAGTTATGTCAGAACGAGTTTATCCACTGCCAACAGAAGGGTTATGTCAGAAGGGTTATGTTAGGGTTGTGACAGGGTTGTGTCGTTGTCAGAGCCCAATCTGAATGCCTGCCCCATTTGACTGACCTACCGAGATCCCTCCCTGTGATCTGTGTCATGAACACACTTTCTGAATGCTGATTCGCTGCTTCTCCACACGTTCCACCCCATAGTTCTATATCACTTACAAGACGTTTCAGTGCTTTGTCTGATCAATTTCCCTTTCTTCACACGTGTCTTCTAGTCGTAGCAACAGTAACTATGGGACGGAAGCAGCCAGTAAGCATTCAGAACATACGTAACACGCAGATCGTGGCGACAGAACTCTGTAGGTCAGTCAAATCAGGAAGGCATTCAGCTCGGGCTCTGGGGCTATGTTAGCGTTGTGCCGGGGCTATGTTAGCGTTGTGATTGGGTTTTTTCCATTGCTTTTATGCTTTGAGTTATTTTTCAGTGTGTATGTGTGTCAGAAGGTGTTCTGTTGGCTATTGTGTACTGGTTGTCATCCCTCTGCACCCTAGAGATCCACTCCCATGGGGCCACTCCTCTGATAGAGATTGATACTGTCACTCTGCTCCTCTAATAGAGATTGATGCTGTCATTCTACTCCTCTGATAGAGATTGATACTGTCACTCTACTCCTCTACTAGAGATTGATGCTGTCATTCTACTCCTCTACTAGAGATTGATGCTGTCATTCTACTCCTCTGATAGAGATTGATACTGTCACTCTACTCCTCTACTAGAGATTGATGCTGTCATTCTATTCCTCTGATAGAGATTGATACTGTCATTCTATTCCTCTGATAGAGATTGATACTGTCACTCTACTCCTCTGATAGAGATTGATACTGTCACTCTACTCCTCTACTAGAGATTGATGCTGTCACTCTACACCTCTGATAGAGATTGCCTCTACCTCCCTCTGTGTCTTTGTCCCCCAGGGCAGTGGCATTTCTGCCTGCACTAGAAATGGGTCAGGACCAGGAACCATTCATTAACTATCCCGCATTCCTCTCTCTGACCATCCCTTCCTCCCTCCATGCCTGCCTCCCACTTCATTCGAGCCCAGCTGGGACCCGACCAGGCAGAGCTCCAGTCCCAGTCCATCTCTCTCTCCCTTCATTGTCTGAGTGCCTCAGGAGAACCCAATCCAGTTTTGTCCTACAGTACTTTATTATATTTAGAACTGGAACCACTGATACATTTGGAGGGGTGTTGACTGCCCCCACCCAAAAAAAGGTCCTATTATCATAGAGCTATCATTATATTCCAGCGCTTGGCTTGGACGAACATCTCCAATCCTGTGTGGGTGGTTTTCCTCTTGCGGTTTTCCCCTTGCGGTCATCTGGCTAGGGTACATTCAGTTGTAGACATCCTGTTTCAGTGTCTCAGATGCTGGTTCAGCTTCATGGCTCATTATTTTAGTTTTGTTTTATTACTTATGCGCCTCAAACCATTACCACTTGTTAACATGAGCCACAATAATCAGACTGTTTCTTCATTTAAAGTTTTGATCTTCCTTGGAGCGTGTAGATATTACATGACCAATCACGGGGCCAGTCAGTGCATAGAGAGAGACACACACACACACACACACACACACACACAGCGTGGTTGTACCCTGATGGGGTGATGTCATGTGTATTATCAGTAATTAGTGGTCTGTTAAGTCCAGTGGCTGCAGGGCTGGCTTAGTGTATGTGACAGTGCCTGGTAGGATTAGTGCTGGAAGAACAGGGCTGGGCTAGCTTTTACAGACAGACTGGACTACTGGACATACAGAGACAGACAGCATGAGTGGGAGTTTTGGGGAGAGGAGGATGGGATGGGGAGAATGGGATGGGGAGGGTAGAAGAGAGGAGGTGTTGGGGAAGGAAGAGGAGTCACCTTCAGGATGTCTGTCTGTGAGGTTTGTAACATGCTCTACAGGTTGGATGTTTCTTAACCAGACCACTCCCCATGGTTTCTGTACGACACACTCAAACAGCCATTTAGAATGGATGAAGTAGAACAGAACTGTGCACCACTTACGTCAAATACTCCGTCTCAAGACGTGGGAATTGTGGTCTGTCTGTTTGGCATATCAGGCTTTAGGGAGCCACTGGTTCACAGCTAATGCACTTATATTTTTTGTTAGCCTGAAATGAAGAAATGCCGTCCCTGCCATGTCCACTGTAATAGTTTAACATTGGGCTGTACACTACAGATTAGTTGTATACTAGTTATTCTTGATTATGAATATGACTAAATTCATGATAAAAAATGCATTAAAGGTCTTTTGCTCTATTGCCTTGGTGGTGGTTAGAAGAGTAGAATGTTATCTAGCTGCTTTAAATTCCTGGTGAGCTGGTGTTTGTGTCTTTGAAGAAAGCACTGAAGATTTTTTTGAATTTTTTTTTTTTTTTACTGACAATCTGACACGGAAGTACAGAGTTTCCGGTTTAACCTTGAGAATTTTTTGGCGTCTAGGTATTTTTCTGAAACTGACTACAAAGATGTGGCAGGAGAAAAGCCTTCTCTTTCCAAAAGACACGGCAACGACACAGTCAGTCTGACCAGAAAATTTAGTATAGTGTACTCCGGTGACACCACTCCGTGTTTTGCCTCTCAAATTAGCCCCTCCCCTCCCGTGCAAGGGAATCACCTGACGATGACCTCATCTTTAAATTGCTCCGTTTCAATAGTCTAACTGTTTTGTGTCCTGCTGCTCCTCCAGCTGCTGCAGAATAATGAAGGGGTCTACTTCAGCACTTTGTAGCACTCCCTGACCTTACTACATGATGTGTCAATTATTAGTTCTAACTGATAATTACTATTATTTAGGGCTGCAACTGTTTTTCAACCAGTGAAGTCTGTCAGCTTCTGTTTGAGGCTTTCGATTAGTCACTGAGTTACCAATGCCCTATAGGCCTGAATATGTTTGGCAACTCCACCAATCAAGAGTGAAATATTGCTCGTGTGTACATTATTTTTCATGTAGTGGTGACACTTGTAGTGGTGACACAGTTTTTGTCCCTGTGGTTCACTATTGGGGTGAAGTTGTCTTGCGTGCTGTATGGAAAAGCAGACCCCTTTATACTCCGTTTGGCTTTGGAACTGCTAGTTGAGCTAAAGATAACTAGACTACCTTATGTATTTGGCGACACACATGAACACTGAAAACGGTGTTGTCCCCAAAAAACATCTCAACTCTCATACTGTGTAAGATTGCTGTCGTTGGACTTGTTTGGTACCTGGTCTGTTCAAGTAACTAACTACGTTAGCAGCTTATTAGCCTCGTTAGCAGCTCTGACCTCTCCAGATAGTGTAAATAGGAAATCAGGAATGAAATCTCCATCAGCTAGGCTAATAAAATTTATGTTCCTTTGGAACATTAAATGTTCCTTTGGATTGACTAGGCCAGTCAAGGACTTACCCTTTCTTGGCCCTAAAAAACCCACTAGTTTGTGTATTTGGGGTCATTGTCTTTCTGTATTATGAAGTCATGTCCATTGACTTTGGAGGCATTTGCTTGTATGTTTCTATACACTTAATTTATCCTGCCGCTGCCATCAGCAGTTACATCATCAATGAAGACAAGTGCGCCAATTCTAGGGGCTGCCATACATGCCCAAGCCAAAACACGCCTGACACCATATTTCACAAATTAGTTTCCAATGGTACCAATATTTTAGGTGCCCAATGGTCTCATCCATTCATTATTAAGTTTAATATATTTTTTTAATTAAGTAAATATCTGGATCAGTGATTGAACTGTGTGTAATTGCATGGAGGAAAAATGACTCACCTGAAGGCTCTGAAATGTACCTATATATACCACCATATGATGTGCCTTTCTGGGTTTTACGATTACAAGTACACATACAAGTATCAAGTTGGGTCAAGCAGATAAGTTGTCTGCACTGTGTACAAACATTAGGTTGTAGTATTCTGTTTGACGCTGTCAATGACGCTGAGCAAATTCTGTTGTAGCTATGTCTGTGAGAGTCTCAGCCAGAAATCGTGAAGACAAATGTGTTCCCTGGTGCTCAGACATGTTTGTGATTTCTGTCTTTTTTGTCAAGACACAACAAACAATCAGCGCATTCGGTACAATGCAATATATGAATATCTTATATAGGTGAAATTACAAGACTCCAAAAGACAGTGTTAAAAAGTTGTTTCTTCCCCAAACACAAATCGATCTGTTTGTAACAGAATGTGATGGTGTCACACTGGAAGACAGTTGAGGGTGGTCAGCTAGGGCGCTATAGGATATAGTATTTAAGTCATCACCTGTTAGCAGGTGAGATTTCATCACCAAAGTGTGTTCTCCCCTTCCCTGGGCAGAGTGAATAGAGACAGTCTTAAGTGTGTGGGACCAATTTTTTGGGATTTGTTTTATTGAGCCACATTCTGTCATGTGATATCTACAAGACTAGTGTGTGTGCTGCCTGTCTCGTCCTCACTGCTTCAGGCCGTTTAATTTCCTCCCTTCTGTTGTTTTTAGCTGCCAATGTTTTGATGTCAGTGAGTTTGGTTTGAGGGCTCTGTGGCTCTCCTGGGATCCAGGTGGAATGCATTACAGGTTACGTGGCTAATATGTATCAGATGTCGCCTAACTACACAGCCTTGGCTTGGCAGCTCTTTTTTGGGCTCCACAACCAGGCTCTTTATTTGAGCTGATGGACAACGACCAGCCACCCTTCCTTTCCCTGTCTGCCTGCCTGCCTGTGTGGTGGTTGTCTGCCTGCCTGTGTGGCGGTTGTCTGCCTGCCTGTGTGGCGGTTGTCTGCCTGCCTGTGTGGCGGTTGTCTGCCTGCCTGTGTGGCGGTTGTCTGCCTGCCTGTGTGGCGGTTGTCTGCCTGCCTGTGAGGCGGCTGTCTGCCTGCCTCTGTGGTGGTTGGTGTCTTTTTCTGTTGTTTTCTCTGCCTCTGTGCTGGTCCAATCTGGACAGTTTGTTAGGTCCACCTTGAATCCTTCTCCTGGCTTCTCCTCTGAGCTCTGTGACTGATGGGGGGGGGGGGTAGACATGGGAAGGAGGGATGGTGGTTTGTGCTGGAGGCTCTCTCTCTTTCTTTCTTTCCCTGTTTCTTCCCTGCTGGTGTTGATACGACTCCAGCAGGGCTTTGTTTGTTCCATGCCATACCTCTGCTCAGCAGCAGGGACAGGGCAAAACAGACACTGAAGGACAGAGGGAAGATGGTAATATGACACGCTGACTGGTTTTCCCTCGTATCGGTTGTTGAGAGATTTTCTCCAGGTTTCTTTTTCTGGAATGTTCTAACTGGTGTGTTCTCCCTCCATCGCCCAGGTGATCCTGTACTCCGGGGACCGGGCCTATGAGGACTACTACCCGGCGGTGAAGGGCCGTGTCCACTTCAATTCACCCGACCCGAAGAATGGCGACGCCTCCATCAACCTGACGGGTCTGAAGTCCAGTGACACCGGGACCTACCAGTGTAAGGTGAAGAAGGCTCCGGGCATCCGCAGTAGGAAGATGCTTCTGACTGTCATGGGTGAGTGGGGGGCCACGGGAGGAGGTTTTTAGTAGGGGTGTGCCGGGTTCTTGGACAAAACCACTTGTTACGGATATGAGCAATTTGATACAATTATATAATGTCATTATTCATGATCAGGTGAAGCTGTGGGGGTTGAAGCCACTCTCCTCTCTCTCTGTCTCCTCAACTCCCCCGACATGCACACGAGTCGGCTTCCAGTTCTTCACTCTTCTTCGGGGTTAAACTTTTTCTCCAGCGCAAACTTAAATTTTTTGAGTCGGAATCCGTAGTTGGTCAGCGGTCTGATTTCACTCCACTGTTGTTTCTATTGTCTATTTGACGTCGTTTATTGGGCTGTTCTGTTGCTGCAGAAGCATCTCGTTGCTTAGTTATGATGTGAGCTAATAAGCCAATGCTTGAATTCTGATTTTTACTAAGCCCACACGTTTTCCGAACGACAGATTATTAGATGAAATGATCCATTTAAAAGTAAATGCTGACCCTATAAATATCGTGGCCTAGGCTAGGTGTTAGAGGAGAGTTGTTCAGCCCCTCTCAAGTTAAACAGCCTGTGGGCCAACTAAAAGTTGCCGACCTCCGTGCATTTAGTAGCATGATTTCTTAGAGGGGTTATAAAAGTAAGTAATGGACCACACCAGCATAACCTCAGAAGGTTTACCACCAGATGGAAACCACTAGTAAGCCTGGTTAGTTTGATAAAATTACATTAAAACAAACTGCAGAATTCTGGAAGAAAGTTTAATGGAGAGATGAGGTAGATGAACCGGTACCAGAGTGATGGAACGAGGAGTGTGGAGAAGGAAAGGTCCTGCTCTGGGCAGCAGCAGGGTCTGAAGGGAGGTCCAGGATGCGACCGAATGCCTCGATCCATTGGATGGCGCTTCACTTTGCAGCGGAACAATCACCCCAAATACGCTGCAAAATTAGCACGTCCAATAACACTATTTAACGTGTGAGCTTTTAAACAAAAATAATGCAATGTTGTGACATTGAATATAGGATAGCTTGCATTAGTTTCGCTTGGTACCATCTTGAAAAAAATGACCAGAAACTGCATTCATTTTTGATAATTTTAGGATTGATCCATGTGACTATAGATACTTGTTGTTCTATTGAAATGTACCCTCAATTGATAACTGAATAGTTAACAAAAAAAAAAGCTAACCTACCACCTAGCCATGTTGCCCAAAGCAAACGATAATATTTTGTTTTCTAGCTGTTGCCACACTTTGTTTGGGCGATACGTTCCCCTTGCAAATGTGAACAGAAGAGTACATTGACATACTGTGTAAATGTTATTTCAATTTACATTTTGTCCCCACAGTTGTTGTTAGTTCAAATAGGCCCTCAGCCGGCAGTTCCACAGTCAAATGCTAAGTGACATCAAAGTAGTGTAATATTGAGTGGTTTGGGCCCGTTGTAACGGTCACGTCAGCCTTGGTACCGGTCATAATTCTCAGGGGCTGTGAAATAAGCATAACCTTCATAGTGATGTCACACAGTAATGATAAGTGAGCCATTTGCTAAACACAATCACCTTCCCTCCTTGTGCAAACAGTGTGTTGCTGCTGGGTGACTCAACCTCCCTCTGAACTTGCTGAAACTCACCCGGTCACTCAACCATTCAGCGTATTTACATATGACAAACAGTGTGACATCTGTGGTCATATACAGAAACTCATTCTATGAACCTGCTCCGATGGTGGCTTTGTCACTGCGTGTCTGGATGTAGCCCAGTTGTTTTCATAGTTAACAACCTAACTCCTTTGAGAAACTGATGTTGTGACATGACCCACTGGTGTTTTATTTAGCCAGATAGTTGAAAAAAGCCAAAATGTCTTTTTAGTTGTTCATAGCAAACTTTAACTCTGTCTTAGCAGTTTTGGAAGTATTTTTGTAGGTTTCTTGGATACAACTGCGCACATAAGTATTTGCACCAGATCATTTTATGTTTCTCGGCTATTGACGTTGTACTCTTCAAATGCTTGATGTTTTTTCAATATTCGTTTGAGTTCAAACTGCAATTCCCAAGCAAACACGTCTTTTTTAAAGTAGCTAGTGGCACTGAGATATTGTCCCAGATACACAACAACTAGTTATTAGGAGTTTCAGCTTTAAGGTTGGTGCCTGCAAACAGACTTGATATGGCAGAAAATATTGCTCCCAGGTTGAGAATGTTTGCCCAACTATTGGCAACTGCTCAGCGTATATAAATGACGTGAATATACTACTATGTTTTAGGCACAGACAGCACCTGGAAATCTGGAATAAGTGTTACATGTTTCAAAAGCACCTAACCTCACAGGTACATTTTGATAATAGAAATAATAGCCTACTAAATAAATAAAACAAGTTAATGTTATCAATTGCTGTTTACACCGAAGACTGGCATTTCATAATCAGAGTTGCGATGTTTAGAAAAATTGTGATTCAATATTTGATTCAAATCATGTAGCCCTAGTCTATAGTAACTTCATTCTTCAGCCTGGTAGTGTGTTTGACAGCCTTAAAGCCATTGACCCCTAGGGCAGAGCTATTCCTGTTCTGGAGTAGAGCAGCATGACAAGGAGAGGAACACATCTAGTCTGTTATACAGTTTACCTTCAGGTCCATCTCGTCACCAGAAAGTAAATACTCCACAGAGCATTGGCAGACACACATACACACCCGCGCAGTCATCTTTCCTGAGTGCAGGTAACGATAGGAGCTGTGTGTGTCTGTGTGGTCGGTCTGTGCTGGTATAAAGATGGACGTTGAAGGTAACCGGAGGAGAGAGTGCACCTGCAGTCAGTAAAGCAGTCTGGACAGGCATGTCAGCAATGCCTCCCAACCAATCAGCATCTCTTCCTAGATCTCACATCAACGGTCTCCCTGGCCTTAGTCCCAACCAACCAATCAGCATCTCTGCCTAGATCTCACATCAACGGTCTCCCTGGCCTTAATCCCAACCAACCAATCAGCATCTCTGCCTAGATCTCACATCAACGGTCTCCCTGGCCTAAATCCCAACCAACCAATCAGCTTCTCTGCCTAGTTCTCACATCAACGGTCTCCCTGGCCTCAGTCACAACCAACCAATCATCTTCTCTGCCTAGATCTCACATCAATTGTCTCCCTGGCCTTAGTCCCAACCAACCAGTCACCATTTTTCTTCCATAACTCTGTTTTTATAAAAGGCTGTCTGACATCTCTAGAAGTTCCCTGATCTGATTCTCAATCAGCCAATCAGCCCTGCCTAGTCTGCTCTGTCTCCATGGCTTCCCTCTTTATAGCCAGGGGTCTGTGGTCTTCCACAATTTATTGGTGTCCCTTCAACGATTCATAGGTTGTCCAGTCTGGAGCTGCATGTCGCCCAGCACCGCCAATACGTGTTTCATGATGCACTACATTCATACAGTCCAGAACCAGCCTACACTCTCTGTAGTATACTCTCTTAATGCCAGTCTTACCACACGAGTACACGTGTATCCTGCAAAAATCTCATATGAATAAATGAATCTTCCTGGATTCTTAGGAGAAGCTAAATGTAGCCCTTGAAATGTCAAGTTGACTTTGACCGTTATGGAAATTCAACATGTCATATTTGTCTCCACACACATACAGTGTATGAGAACATCTGACCACTGAGTCGAGTCAGGATGTGCCTGGGACCCAGTCTCCCTCCAGCAGTCCATCAATACTCATTTAAATCTCTCTTCACTCATCCCCTCTTCTATCCATCTTCGCCCCTGTCTTTTAGATTAACATGTGCTGCAGTGTCCCATAGGACCGGGCTGTCTGCTGTTAATTCACATGGGCCTGCTGCCAAGCCCCTGGCCCTGATCTGCCCTCTGTCTATCTCTGTCTCACTACCTCTGTCTTTATCTCTCT
>JACXGI010007101.1:0-19194 GCA_016801175.1 Esox masquinongy
CCGGACTATCACCCAATCAGGTCTGTGTATGTAAAATTTGTTTCCTAAAGCCCACACAATTTACATATTACATTTTAGTAATTTAGCCGACACTCAGATGGAAAATTTAAATTTCCTAAGAATTTTGAAGTTACATAATAAAACACACACAGTGATTAATTACACAAAGTGATTATCTAAAATGAAATGATTAAAATGACCGCATCGCAGCTATAATACTGCTTTAAATATTTCAATAACACAAGCCCCCCAAAAAAGAATATTTTCAAAAATTATTTTAGAGGAGTAAGAAACAAACAAAATAGAAAAACAGGTTGTAGAAAAAGTTCAAGGAAAGCCTCTATGTATCCTGTGTGCCAGATATGATCCCAAAGACTTCAGAGCAGTAGCTCTGCAGGCTAGAGCGCAAGGCCGAGCACTTGGGCAGAGATTCATCTTCCAGCAGGACAATGACCTCAAACAAACATCGAAAGCCCCACTGCTTTACCTAAACCACCCCCATCCAGTAACAACCTTCTTTTTTTTTACCCCTAACATTTTTACCACAACCGCCAGCAATGTATTAAGGAATGTGACCTGAACAAGATGAAAAGGTCACAGACAGCTCTTTGTCTCTCAACACGTGGCCCATAATGGGACGGAGGGAGTTGGCGAGAAGGACAGGTGGGGGTTCATCCTTCTCTGTCACTAGGCTGATGACAAATCTATATGTTAAATGTCTCTCCGTCTCCGTCTGATCACTGCTGGGCCACAAAGGAGCACAAACACTGATTTAAGAAGGCCAAGTGCCACCCTGTTCCCTACGTAGTGGACTACTATGGACTTGGGCCAGTAGGGCTCTTGATTATAAGTAATGCACTGGTCAGAGATTAGGATTCAATTTGGGACTAAACCCCACAACCTGACGGGATAAACAACAAGGGATCTGAATGTATCCCTGGCGACTACTGGTAACATCATGTATCATCACTCTCAAACTCAGCCCGTTACGCCAAAGACAGTTTGTCGTGAGCTAGGACAGAGACGGTCAAAACAGCCCGACCGCAGGGCAGTGCAGCCAGAGTCTAGGGGACGTTGTGCATTGGGATCACGTAGATTGGCTAGAAACAATGATGCAGGAGAATGGATGTCTCTGGTAATTTAATGTGTCATCCGCTCCGCTACACCTTTAACTCTGGCTTCTCAATACGTGTCGTGCCATTGAAGGTCCTTGCCACTGACACTGATTTAAAAGGAACACTACACAATGCACTGCTGGGCTGTATAGAAATAACATGGTCAGCCCATCAACAATGGAATAAATGATAGTCTTTGCGTGCAGTATTTTTAAACAGGTGATACGTCACAGCACTGTTGATAAATCAGAGGTTGGGGAAGGGCAGCTGAAGGTGGGGTGCCTGAATATCTAGATACATTTGAAAAATGTTGCCCTCACATTCGAACTCAGAATATCGAAGGAACCGTTATAAAACAACACATGAAATGCTGTTCATTCTAGTAACAATGTTTTTGTGTTCACGCGGAGGACTTTCACATTTGTTTCTAAGCAGATAAGACAGAAATATCCATCTATGAGTCCCACTGAGCTCCTAGATCCTTGGCTGGCTGGATGTTTCAACATGATTAAAGACCCATTAGATTGGAGTAAGCAGACTGGGAATAGATAATGCACGCCAAGGAGGATGAGTAGACTTTCAGATTTGTCTTTTTATCTCTTGGTCCTCAGACACACCAAAATACTTGTGTGGCAGGGTGCAAATGGTCTGACCAGTTACTATCAGATGTTCATGGACAGCAGAAGGCATTTATTTGTGACATAATTTTCCATATCTCTGAGTTTTACACCATGTAAGCTGTGGGACTAAAATACACTTTTATTGACATCCATCACATTGTCAAATACACGTTTACAATATACACGTTTACAACATACAAAACTGTGTCTTAGGCACCTGACATTTGTGTGGGATGCTGACCTTTTTCTTCCAATGAAGGCAATAAAACTGGCCTTCGTTACACTAGTTGAGTATCTTCAGAATCAGCATTCGTGTGTTCGACTCTGGGATGCTGGCCTTCTAGGCAGAGTTTTTCCCATGTCCAGTGTCTGTGTTCTTTTGCCCCTCTTAAACTTTTCTTTTTATTCAGTCTGAGATATGGCTTTTTCTTTCCAACTCTGCCTAGGAGGCAGTGGCGTTTCTAGAAAATTTTACATGGGGTGGCAGAAGGGTGGCAAGTTGAAATTCAAGGGTGGCATTAGGGCTGTTGTGCAATTGTTACGTAATTGCCTGATCGTTATTATTTGAGCCAGAACGCAATTATTTTATGACAATGATCTTTTTGCACAATGTTTTGATTCCAAAATCATATGTTTCCAATCTGAATAAGGGATTTTTACGCCAAATGTTAGAAACATCTCAACAAATACCATGTAGAATATATCTGTTTTCATCAGTTAGGATGTCTAGCGCATGGGTGCAGAAGAGCGTTTGACAGCTATACGGGAAGTTATAGGCGCAAATCAATAACTGAGACGTATTTGCTTATTAGTTCCAGTATGTTTAAACCTAGTTTAGAATTGTTTTGCACCAATGCACCATTATGTCATTTTGCAACATTATTAGAGGTGAAATGTCACGATGCGCCGGAAAATGTAATTGTCATTGCTTTGTGTTTTGTGAAGAGCAGTTGTTAACAACATTGATTTAGGGGTAGTTTGCCAAACTATCACCAAAGCCTTTCACAACTGCACCGCCCTGGGCGCATTTTGGTTTTAAGCTAAATAAAAGAGGTGAGCCCAATAAGTTCACTGAGGCGAATTGTCGGATTTGCACCAGAACGGTGGCGCTCAAAAGCGCAAACACCACAAATCTGATGAACCATCTCCGGATCCATCACGTCTAATTTTAGGCCTACATTATTATTTGGCTCACACTATAACAGTGGCATACAATTTAGGCCTAAAATATAAACAATTAAATTGTTAATCGGAATGATGTGTACGACAATGAAGCGTCAACTAAAATGTCATAATCGTGACAGCCCTAGGTGGCATATCACTCTATTGTTAGTTATGTCCACTTTATTGATACAAATCCAGCTACTGAAAATGGAGAGTGTAATGTCTTGCTAATAAATATAATACATTTTAGGGTTTTGGGTGACTAGATTCCATAGGGTAAAATACAGGACAGTCGGGGATCCCCCCCGCACACACACCCACCACCTACACACAAAGTAGGGCCTACTATTTTACTGTACATCAAATTGTATTATCAAATACACAAATACAGTCTATAGTGTTTGTACTGAATGAAATGGATTGAAGCAACAAAAGAGCGTTTTACTCAGAACAACACATTACATGTCTTTCTGGCAAAGATGAACAGTTTCAACTGTAAAAGCTATACTATAACAAAATATTGCATACGTGACAAATTAATGAATTGGATTGAAACAACAACAAAAGAGCGTTTGCACTCTAGATAACATGAACACATTATGCTCTGAAAAATTAACACAGCCTACGTTTCAAGTGTACACAACAACAACAACAACAACTGTAATAACGTACCAGAATAATGCCTACTCACTTTTGCCAATTTGATTCGGGGGTGTGGAGTTCAGTGGCCTGTTGTACTTTTCGCATGAGCCAATCTTTCTCAGAGTCTGCTTGTCTTGAGTTTGTCATAGAAAGCCGTGCACTTTAATGCAAAAAAATGTACTCGGCCAAATAACATTGCCTTCATGGATGGTTATTAAAGCGAGGTGGGATTTGTGCTTGGGCTTGGCAGCTCGTGAGTACTAAAATGTGATTGGATCATAGTCTGTAAAAAATAAGGAACTTAAAGACTGACCGTGGTGGCAAATCATGACAACCTGTCACATTGGAATGGGCAGTAGGTCGGACCAATAAAAAAACAAGACCAAGAGAAAACGTGATTTTTACTCAATAATTCGTGACAACTGAAAACGGACTGACAACGGGATGTCTGGTCACCTTATATGTTCTACACTTTGATGTTTATGTGGTCAAAGTTTGGTACCAGTCTTTCCAGTTTGCAAAATGTATGTGAGTGTTGGGAGTTCCCTAAGTATTATATATGCAACTTAAGCATTCAGGGAAAAGATGCAGTGTTTTACTGTGAGACATTGTTTATATTGTTCTGCCAAGTGCAGAAGCATAAATCAATGCATTCTGAAACTAAATGCCTTATATTGCTTGAAATACACAAACACTGAATATACTGTGGATATAGAGTAGCAATTCAATACACTAACAACATTTAAATTACAACTGTTTATCACATATGACAACACATCCCATTTTGTTGATGTTATAAGGTTCAAGGTTCAAAAGGTTCAAAAGGTTTATTTGTCATTTGCAATAACAAATTATGGCAATGAAATGCTTGGTTTTCCTACTCCTGTCAGTGCAGTTAAACGTTAAAAAAGTAACAGTAATTATAATATAAAAATAAGAAGATAACACAAACTATCAATAATAACACTATACAAAAAACACGCATCTATAATAATAACTATACAACTGTACAACCGTAGTGCAATGTAAAAGTGACAGGTGTGCATGATATGATTGTCAGATGAGCATGATAAAAAGTGACAGGTGTGCATGGGACTATGAATGGAAGGGAAGAGGGGTTCCTGAATTGAGCAGCCTTACAGCCTGAGGAAAGAAACTGTCCCGTAGCCTGTTCGTTTTGGATGGAATACTCCTGTACCTTCTGCCTGACGGCAGCTTGGTAAACAGTCCATGGCATGGGTGGCTGGGATCTGTAATGATTCGTTTGCTCGTCCTCCTACACCTCTCTGTGTGGAGATCTTGCAGGGATGGCAGCTCAGACCTTGTGATGCACTCTGCTGTTTTAATCACCATCTGAAGTGCTTTGTGGTCGAGGGCGTTGCAGCTGCCATACCAGGCGGTGACACAGCCGGACAGGATACTCTCAATAGTGCATCTGTAGAAGTTGGTGAGTATCCTGGAATCCATGTCAAATCTCCTTAATCGGCGTAGGAAGAAGAGCCGCTTCCTGGCCTCCTTCACCAAGATGTTAGAGTGATGAGACCAGGTCAAGTCATTGCTGAAGTTGACACCAAGGAACCGGATGTTGTGAACTCTCTCTACTGCGGACCCATTGATGTGTATGGGGGCATGGTCTCCCTGCCGCTGCTTCCTGTGATCAACAATCATCTCCTTTGTTTTGCTGATATTGAGCTGGAGGTTGTTTTCCTGACACCACGAAGTCAGTGACCTTACCTTGTCTCTATAGGCTGACTCGTCGTTGTCAGAGATCAGGCCTATGATGGTGGTGTCGTCAGCAAACTTAATGATGGTGTTGGAGACGTGGGTCGCCAGGCAGTCGTGGGTGAAGAGAGAGTACAGGAGCTGGCTCAGCACACAGCCCTGGGCGGAGCCAGTACTGAGAGTTAGTGAGGAGGAGGTGGTGTTGCCCATCCGCACCACCTGGGGTCTGCCCGTCAGGAAGTTCAGGATCCATCTGCACATAGAGGGGTCGAGACCCAGATTCCTGAGCTTCACCGCTAGCTTGTGGGGCACAATGGTGTTGAAGGCTGAGCTGTAGTCAATGAACAGCATTCTCACACGTGTTCCTCTTGTCCAGATGAGAGAGTGCAGAGTGGAGGGTCAGAGCAATGGCATCCTCTGTAGATCTGTTATGTCTATAGGCAAACTGCAGCGGGTCAAGTGTTACAGGCATGGAGTCTGTGATGTGAGTTTTAACGAGCCGCTCAAAGCACTTCATGGTGATTGGTGTGAGTGCTACAGGGTGGTAGTCATTCATGCAGAGGACTTTCTGCTTTTTTGGCACAGGAACAATGATGGACTTTTTGAAGCAGGTGGGGACCACTGACTGACGTAGTGATAGGTTGAAGATATCAGTAAAGACATCAGCCAGTTGGTCTGCACAGACCTTGAGAACACGGCCTGAGATGTTGTCTGGTCCAGGAGCCGTGCGAGTGTTAATCCTTTTTAGGGCTTTTCAAACGTCTGCCCTGGTCATTTGTAAAGGGCAGCCGTCCTGGTCCATTTGAGTGTCCATGCCAGGGATGATGTTCTCAAAGCGAGCATAGAAAGAGTTCAGTTCCTCTGGGAGAGAAGCCGGCACTTCCCCCACACAGCCTGAATAGCCTTTATAGTCCATGATGGTTCTCAGACCACTCCACATGTTCCTGGTATTGGAGCCCTGGTAGAGAGATTCTACTTTGACTCTGAATTGGCTTTTTGCAGTTTTTAGTGCCTTCCCGAGGTCATACCGGGATTTCTTATAAATGTCCTTGCTGCCGGAGTTGAATGCTGCAGACTGTGCCTTTAGCATAGCACGAATACCACTGTTGACCCACTGTTTTTGATTAGGGAATGATTTTGTAGTTGTACGTGTTACAACGTCGTTGATACATTTGCTAATAAAACCAGTCACGTACTCTGTGTATTCGTTGATATTGCCTCCAGATGCCTCTCGGAACATTTCCCAGTCGGTAGTGAGGAAACAGTCACGTAAGTCGGCGTCCGATTCGTCCGTCCATCGTTGAATGGACCTCGTCACTGGCTTCTCTTGTTTTAGCCTCTGCCTGTAAGCAGGGAGCAACAGTATCAATGCGTGGTCTGATTTGCTGAAAGCAGGACGGGAGAGGGCCTTATATCCATGATGAAATGGAGAGTAGACATTGTCCAGAGTGTTTTTCCCGCATGTCGGGAAGTTGATGTGTTTTTTAAACTTCGGTAGGACTTTCCTCAGATTGGCTCCATTAAAATCGCCCGCAACAATAAAGGCAGCTTCCGGGTGTAAACATTCAAGCCTATCGATAACTCGAAAAAGTTTGTCGAGCGCAGCCCCAGCGTTGGCATGGGGTGGGGGGATGTACACAGCTGTTAAAATGACTGATGTAAACTCCCGGGGTAGATAGTAAGGGCGACATTTAATCGTAAGATGCTCCAGATCAGGAGAGCATCCAGAAGAAATGCAGTCCGCGTCCCGACACCAAAGAGTGTTTACCATGAAGCAGACACCACCCCCTCTGCTTTTACCGGACTCTGCTGTTCGATCCTGCCGATGAATGGATAGCCCTTTCGGAACAATGGCCGCATCTGGGATTGAGGGCTCCAGCCATGTTTCAGTGAAAACCAGCATGTTACAGTTCTTAATGTCCCGCTGGAAATCTAGCCTGCTCCTAAGTTCATCCAGCTTGATGTCTAGTGACTGGACGTTCCCTAAGAGAATACTTGGGAGAGGAGCACGGTTTCCCCGCAGCCGCAGTCGAACCAAAACTCCACCCCGCTTCCCACGCTTTCTCCGTCGGCGTCGTTTTCCAGGTGCTTGCTCAGGTAAGCACAACAAAGGGTATCCCGGGTTGATCGCTGAAATTGATGTTCTGTACGAAAAAGACGATTCCAGTGCAGTTCTGATGTCCAATAGTGATTGTCTGTCATATGTTAATAACGCGGTTGCAAATGCAGCAAAATTACACATTAGTAACAATAATAAAACAATAAATCCGTAACGTTGGTTGGGAGCACGAAAAACGGAAGCCATCCTCAACGGCGCCATTATAGAGAAGTCCAGTGCGATCCTGACTGCTCCGTTGCTTACTAAGAGTATTGTGGACCGACGCCCAGTGTTTTCACTGGAAGGGAGGGGGAGCAGCACAGTGACAGGTGCAGGCGGACTCTGGGACTCAACCATTTTACAGGGATGGGGGGAATCAAAGATATTGGAATGGGTTACTATAGAGATTAACAACTAAAGTAGAAAAAAAATACCATTCAATACAATTAAATATGAATATATTATAGCAGACAGTCCTGGCAAGTGGGGTGGCAAGACATTTTTTGGGGTGACAGCCTGCCACCCCTTGCCATCCTGGTAGTTTCGCCTGTGCTAGGAGGCCAGCATCCCAGAGTCGCCTCTTCACTGTTGACGTTGAGACTGGTGTTTTGTGGGTACTATTTAATGAGGCTGCCAGTTGAGGACCTGTGATGTGTCTGTTTCTCAGTCTAGACACAATGTATTTGTTCAGATGTCCACCGAGGCCTCCTCTTTCTATTGTGGTTAGAGCTAGTTTGGGCTGATCTGTGAAACAAGCAGCACACAATGTTATACGAGATCTTAAATTTCTTGGCAATTTCTGACAGCTTTCATTTCTCAGAACAATAACAGACTGTCGAGTTTCAGAAGAAAGTTTTTTGTTTCTGGCCATTTTGGGCCTGTAATCATACTCACAGTTACTGATGCTGTAGATGCTGAACTAGTCTAAAGGCCAGATTTATTGTTTCTTTAATCTGCACAATCAATCAATCAATCAATCAAATTTATTTCAAAAGCCCTTTTTACAACAGCAGTTGTCACAATGTGCTTTTACAAACACCCAGCCTGGATCCCCAAGTAGCAAACAACAACAATGGTGAATTTCCCAACAGTTTTAAGCTGTGCTAACTCAATTGCAAAAGGGTTTTCTAATGATCACATAGCCTTTTAATTTTTTTTTACCTGGATTAGAAATCATAATGTGCCACTGGAAAAAAGGACTGATGGTTGCTGATATTGGACCTCTGTACTCCAATCTAGATATTCCATTAAAAACATCTGTTTCCAGCTACAATAGTCATTTACAACATTAACAATATCTACACTGTACTTCTTATCAATTTGATGTTATTTTAATGGAAAAAGATTTGCTTTTCTTTCGAAAAACAAGGACATTTTTAAGTGATCCCAAACTTTTGAATTGTAGTGTATATAATAAACACCTATTACCCAACTAAATTTAGTTCAAAGTTCAGGTGCTACACACATTTGAACAGTACTGTATATGAACACATCCTCTCAATGTACAGGAAAAACATACAACAAACTAAACACAAAAAATGTACTGGGGCACCTATACAAGAATGATCTACGATGTAACTAAATGTAAGAATAACAACGCTAACCAACTGGAAGAACGGGCAGCCAATAACACCAGAGGACTGGACGGCTATGTCCAGAAATCAGTCTAAACCAACCAGCTCTCTGATCTTAGAGCATTCAAATACACTTAATCTCATAACCTCTATAGAAAAATGAAAAAAAGTTAATATGATTTCACACCATACTGGAGGCCTGCCAAGTGGGACAGCAGGGCTAACCACACCCCTGTATTACCAGGACAACATAACTGTGATTACTCAGAATTGGGTTTCTTGCTTAGCTATTTAGGCCTAACTTTGTTCAGGACACAATAGTATGTACGTGCTCAAAAGACTAAATGGCCGCAGTGAGCATCAGAGAAGACACAGCCGACGGAAAATCTCCACACTTGAATTGTATAAGTTTTTTTTTTTAAACCCTGTCTTGGCTGATTGGTGTTGCGTCATCTCTACTACACGGCAGTCAGAGCTGTGCGTCACTGTGCCGGCTGTGAGGAGATTTGAGCGTAAGCATGCTAACAGAAAAGCATCAGATGAATCCTGTTGGTGGTTTTACTGCAGCCTGGCTAACAAATGAATCATCACTGGCCCCCGCTCTGAAATAACAACCGCGACAAGAGCAACTTGCCATGTTGACTCGCTGCAATCCGGATGCTCCGTGTCTCCCTGCAACTACTGACATGCTTCTTCCTGAAGACAAAGTGGTTACGGTTAAAAAAAAACACCCATGGTGCCTGGGGGTCCTGCAAATCTGGCAGAGCGAATTGGCGTAGCACTGTCTGGGGTGCCTTTGGGGTTGGTCGTGTTGATTCGGCCAAGGTAACGTGCTCTCGTCCGAGCACATATATGTAGCAGAAAATACTTGGTTGAGCGGGCAGTGTCATACGATACACAATGACTTGTTGAAACGACCCGTTTTGAATGCTACACTGTTTAGAGTTCAGTGTGTTTGACTAGGCTGATTTTAGTCATAAATTCACTTGTATGACTATTAGTAGTCATATGGCTGGCTATTCACACAGAGTAAATTCTTCTTTAATCCAAAAATACCAATGGCGAGCTCCAAAATGAAGAGGCAAACTCATATTTTAGTAGAGATCAATGAGTGATGACCAGGTCACAGGTCAACGTTAATCCCCCAGAAGCCTGTGCTGTCATAGTCTCAGGGGGATGTCCAGTGTGATGACTGTGGATAGATTATTTATTATTTATTTGTGGGCTGGTGGCTGGATGGAGGGAGAGGAGATCATTTATGGAAAGGCTGAAGGGATCTTCGATTGAAGTCAATAGGTCAATGGCAAAAAGGCCATTCCTCTGGGTCCAGCACAGATTGATGTTAAAGCAGACGCCTGACTTTTTAGTAGGACACAAAAACATCCTGGGAGAACAAGGTTGTCCTAATCTCATCTGATATGTCCAACAAATTATAATATTGTCTTGTTTACTGTTCTGGTCTGTGCTTTCCTTGTTAAGGTTCTGTAAGTACTGTTCAAATCTGTGAACAGTAGTTAGCTATATAATCAGAATAGAATTGTTTTATGTGTAATCTTTCCTCAGACCTGAACGAGGCCATCCCAGAGACAGAGCTCCTGGACAACAGCATTCAGAAGGGGCGTGCCCAGCTCTCTGTCAAGTCCAGGAGGCACCGCCCCTCTCGGTCTCGCTTCCGAGACAGCGTCAGTTCCACAGAGGGAGATGACAGTCTGGAGAGAAAGGTGAGTGGCAGGTGTGGGAGCCAATCAATCAAACGTGCATACGTTTGAGTGACTCTGGACACATTATTCTTTACTATATATTTATTATTATCCAAAAATAATAAATATATTTGGTATACTTGGTAAAACAGTGAAATTCTTAGCAAGTATGAATATACCGTATCACTATACCATAATTGTGTTTGCATTTAACTTAAGCATGTGACTATAGCTACAGTTAAAGGTACATGACTGTGTCCTGGCATGGATATTGCTGGGCTAAGAACATAGCGTGACTCCATCGCACTGTAAATCAGGGGTGATGTTTCACTGGCTCATTTTACAATGGGATGTAACAGACGACTTCTTCAGACAGCTATCAACAAAGTCAGAGCTCGAAGGAGGAAGAAAAAAATAATGAATAATGACAACTGCAATCATTAGTTCATGAAAGGCTTTAGGGTCAGGAAATCCAAGCTTCCTGTCAACTGATGCACAACTACAAGCACATGCACACACACACACACACACACTGGCAAGCTTTTGGGCTGGCAGGTCTGACCATCTTTCACAGTGACTGAAGGAGTGAAATAGATTCTCAGACTTTAAAAGCACAAACAACCTTTCAATATCTATTCAGCATACACTGACGAGCCAAAACATTGAGGCCAGAGCAACACCTTGAGCTCTTCATCATGTTTCTCAAACCATTCCTGAACAATGTGTGCAGTGTGACAGGGTGAATTATCCTGCTGAAAGAGGCCACTGCCATCAGGGAATACCATTGCCATGAAGGGGTGTACCTGGTCTACAATGATGTTTAGGTAGATGGGACATGTTAAATTGACGTCCACATGAATGCCTGGACCAAGGGTTTCTCAGCAGAACATTGCCCAGAGCATCACACTCCCTCCACCGGCTTGTTGTCTTCCCGTAGTGCGTTGTGACACATTCCTTCCGTAACTATCATTTAAATGTTCTGTGACTGGTGCCACAGTAGACCTTCTGTCGGTTTGGACCAAATGGGATAGCCTTCGTTGCCCTTGTGCATCAATGAGCCTTGGGCGACCAACACCCTGTTTGTGGTTTGTCCCTCCTTGGACCACTGTCGGTAGGTACTCACCCCTGCTGCACCTCACAAGGCTTGTCGTTTCAGAGATGCTCTGACCCAGTTGTCTGGTCATAACAATTTGGCCCACTAAGTCAGGTCTTTACTCCTGCCCATTTCTCCTGCAACCAACACATTGACAACAAGAACTGTTTGTTCACTTACCATCTAATCTACCCAGACCTTGATATATGCCCTTGTTAGGAGATGATCAACATTATTCTCTTCACTGTGACTGGTCATAATGTTTTGGCTCATCAGTGTCTTTTCACCCATAAAGATTCAACGTCTTGTGCTAGTTGGGCTATTTCCATGTTGTGAAACAGTTCAGTTAAGAAAAACTGCAGATCACATATGTTTCCGGTTCGGTTTCCATTCCTAGAAATTGTGACGCTCTTCTACACCGCAGCACCAAGGGGGTCACGCATTGTTTGAGTCAGTTATAATTACGCCACAGCCAACCGAGGAGGTTTAATGAAAAATTGAAAAATGCTATACTTCACTTATGAACATTGTCCCATTAAAGCTTTATGTCCAATTATTACTTGCTATACAGGAGGTGGTATGAAATTGACCCCAAATTGTATCTCAATAAATCTGTTCCATTGTGTGTGTGTGCGTGTGTGTGTGTGTGTGTGTGTGTGTGTGTGTGTGTGTGTATTTGTCGTAGTGTCAGGACAGCCCTCTCCACTCTGCCCGTTCCCCTCTCCACTCAGCACTGCGAGGAGGCTCCTCGCCATCACCTGACTCGCTCCTCTCCCTGTCCTCGCCTTGTTCCACCTTACGGAGCCCCGCCTTCTCCTTCGACACCTCCTCCTTACGCCGCTCCCCGGAGGAAGGCGGCACTGGGTCGCCAGCCCCTCGGGGTCGGTACCGCCTACTGACCAATGCCACGTCTCAGGAGGCCCTAGTGACCACGCCCGCCAGTTCGCCCTCCAAGTCCTGTCCAAGTTCGGACTGCTCGCCTGTATACATGCGCCGGGAACGACGCCCGGAAAGCGAGGGTAAGAGAGGCATCTGTCCGGGCAGACCCAATCCCCTCCCTGAGCATTTAAAAGCCCTGTGCTGCTCTTCTGAGGGACATTATTCAGACCGGCGATGCAGTTTGCACACATAAACAGCCATAAAGGGAATTACTGGCTGAGCCATGAATGTGTTGATGCACAACCCCCATGGAAAAAGGGTTCCAACAAGGTTATTTTATACTCCCCACTGGAGAACCCTTTTTGGTTCCAGGTGGACAATTTACAGTGCCAGATAGAACAGGTCGGTAGAAATGGTTTCACCCGAAACCCAAAAAGTTCTTCCTGGAACTAAAAGTAGTAGTTATTATTCTCTGCTGTTTTCAAGCATTTGATGCTGTATTTTGATAGAGGCAGTAGTGAAAATTGAAGCTGAGCATTGGTTCGAACCTGTGCTGCAGCAGTACATCTGCACAGGAGGCAGCTGCTTAGAATGCTAGACCACCCCAGGCTAACAAAAAACCCTTAAACTTATTTCCTGGGGACAGCCAAAGAACTATGTAGGTTCTAGGTTGAACATTTTAATTAGGGTGACCAGATTCAAGGTGTCCCCCCCGCACACACGCACCCACCACCTACACACAATGCACAACAAAGTAGGGCCTACTATTTTACTGTACATCAAATTGTATTATCAAATACACAAATACTGGCTATTGTGTTTGTACTGAATGAATTGGATTGAAGCAACAAAAGAGTATTTTACTCAGAACAGCACATTATGTGTCTCCCTGGCAAAGATGAACAGTTTCAACTGTAAAAGCTATACTATAACAAAATATTGCATATGTGACAAATTAAGTAACTGGTTTGAAACAACAACAGAAGAGTGTTTGCCCTCCAGATAACATGAACACATTATGCTCTGAAAAATTAACACAGCCTACATTTCAGGTGAACACAACAACTGTAATAACCTAACAGAGTTATACCCACTCACTTTTGCCAATTTGATTTGGGGGTGTAGAGTCCGGTGGCCTGTTGTACTTTTCGCATGAGCCAATCATTCTCAGAGTCCGCTTGTCTTTAATGAGTTTGTCATATAAAGCTGTGCGTTTCAATGCAAAATTTACTCGAACAAATAACATTGCCTTCATGGATGGTTGTTACAACGAGGTGAGATTTCGCGAGCACAGGTGCTTAGGCTTGGCAGCTCGTGAAAACTAAAATTCCTTATTTAAAAATAAGGATACTTTTAAGACTGACAGTGGTGGGAAATCATGACAACCTGTCACAATCGAATGGGCAGTAGGTTGGACCAATCAAAAACAGGACCAAGTGAAAATATGGGACAAGACCATGTTTTTTTCTAAATAAGTCGGGTCAACTGAAAACGGACTGAAATACGGGACTGTCCCGGGAAAAACAGGATGTCTGGTCACCATAATTTTAACGTAACACTATACCGTATACCATTAAAGCCACACCCAACATGATGCTGGGGGTATTGTATCCCTATATTCATTTGTTTCTTGTATGTTTACTCAGCTACACCCCAATGAACATATTCCTTTTTTTCCAGTGTTGGTTTCAGATGGCAGCAGAGACACCAGTCCGGCTGAGTCTGGCAGCCCCGGCCTCATATTCGACAAGAAGACCAAGAGAAGGTTCCTGGACCTGGGGTGGGTGCTCATCATCATCATCATCATCATGCACACATTTAAACTGTCTGCAATGTAGTCAAAGTCAAAGTATTTTATTTGTCAAGTTCACCAAATGACATGTGCCATTCTGAACAATGACACTCTTGTGACATGGCACATAATGTGTGTCGCTCAGTTGTAGAACTGGTGCTCTCTGACAAATTTAACCCACGGTTGTTTTTTTCTCTCATCTGAAGGGTCACACTGCGACGCTCCTACGTGAGAGTCAGGAAGGAGTCAAACAGACTGTCTATGGGAAGCAGGTCAGTCCAGGGGTGGCCATTCTGGCCCTGTCACTCTCAGATTCTGTGCCGGAGGGACCATTTTGGCTATTTGACACCAAGTCAGCATACGAGAGGCACCATTTTGGCTCAGTGAGCATATTGAACAACCCGTCTCTCTCCACAGGGAGCCATCTGAGAGCCCATCTAGGTCCTCTGGCTCGTTCGTGCCTTTCTCCTGGTTCACTGATAGCGCCAGGGGCTCCGTGTCATCCGGGGGAACCCCCCCCTGCTCCCCAAAACTTGTCTCACAGGACTGCAGCCCCCGCAAGTCCAACTCCCAGGTAACTCGCATACAGAATAATATTTTATTACTGCTAGCTTTACCCACTTAGCATCTTTATCATTATCTGTTATTATCAGGCCAGCGTGTGTTTATGTTTGCGTTAGCGCTAGCATGGTCTTGGTCTAATGTCTGTCATTGAGATTTCGGACGCATAAACTCTCACAGTTTAATAACTGACAAAATTATGCTGCTGTTTCTCTTGGAGATATGGCAAATGTAATTTTTTTCCTACAAATCCCCTAAAAGGAATTTTATGAAGGAGAAAACCTTATCCCATTGGGTCTGAGCTTCAAATGCACATCAAATGAAAGTTAAATCGGCAGATGAGAGAAGCAGACGCCAGAGATGGAACAGTGAAACACTTCAGTCTAGTGTAGACGAGACTAGCACTGTCAAGTTTAGAATCCTTCATGACTCTCTCTCTCACTTCTCTCTTTCTTCTCTATTTCTTCACTCTCCCTCTCAAAACCACTGCTCTCTATCTTTTCTCTCTCCCTCTCTCCTCACTCTCTACACTCTCCCTCTTTCTTTTCTCCTCTCTCTTCTTTCTCTCTTCTCTCTCCCTCTCTCTACCACTTCCCTCTCTCTTCTCTCTCTTTTCTCTCTCCCCCTCTCTACCACTTCTCTCTTTTTTCTCTCTTCTTTCTCCCTCACTCCACCACTTTTCTCTCTCCCCCTCTCTTCTCTCCTTTCTCTCCCTCTCTCTTCTCTCCTCTCTTCACTCTCTCTTTCTCCAACTCTTTTCTGTCTCTCCCATATTCTGTCCTCTCACTCCCTCTTTTTTCCCTCAGTTCTCTCTCTTCACTTTTTTCCCCTCACTTCTCCCTCTCTACCTCTCTTCTATTCTCTCTCTCTTCTCTCTCCCTCTGTTCTCTCCCTTATTTCTCTCTGTATCTGTATCTTCACATCTGCTTGTTCTCTCTCTCTCTTTCTCTCTCTTACAAACACACACGCAAACACGCATGCACAGAAACAAGCACATACACACACACATAATTTATCTGGAGTCACCCATAGTGTGACTCAGCTCATGTGGAGAGTCTTAAGGGGATTGAAACCCAATTAAGAAGCAAGCCGAGTTTTCCTCTGAGTCCGAGATGGTGCTGCTATTCAACGTTTATCGATGCGTCAGGTTACATTTACGCACACAGCCGATCGACAACCCTTTGTGTGGCACAATGTCAACTGTTTCAGGGAAGCTATCGACAGGTGACTTCGGGAGGCAAAACAAACAATCAGCGTCAATGTTAGAAGCTGTTTGGGTGATAGATCTGATTTTCCTGCATAGATGGTGCATCCACATCTATGGGAACAAAGGAATAGCCCCATATACTGAAGAAAGATGCTGAGGTACAGGATAACAGGAAGGAGATAGCCTGATAGTGCTTTATCTGTTCAATACCTTGGCATTTACAGGCGTATGTCTCCCACTGGCTTTGAAGCAGCTATTGGCCCTGAGATATTTCTGATGACAATAGACGACACTTCAGATGCTCGGGGCCAATGGCCGTTTAGCTGAGAGGCACGCTGAAGTTAGAAGTTTACTATGGAGATTTCCATAGTAGATTTCTATCAAAATAATTTCAAACAGATTTCAAACATAATGCAACTGTCAACTAAAAATCACTGTCAAGAAATATAGGTGTTTCACAAACACATGACAAAATCCAAAAACAAATAATGAATCATTAACAAAAACAAAGGATGATTAGCAAATAAATGTAAGACCGTTTTTAATGTTTGAACATGTTTTTGTGAATGTTGCAGTATTTGTCATCTGCATTTTACAGATTTGTGACTTGCATTACATTTGTGAGTGGCCTTACATATTTATGAGTTGCTCCATATTTTTGTTAGGGCCGCTACATATTTGTGAGTAGTGTTTCATATTTGTGAGTCACATTTTACGGATCAGTTGCATACGGATTCCAGATAAGGACCTCCTTAGTCCTGGCTATGTTAAGGCTCCAGAACTCCTATATGTTTAAAACGTACTTTCAAATTAACACAACTCGTAAGTACTTGTATAAATAAAGTGTTGGGTAGTAGGTATGATTTGTGTTTAAACATTTTACATTTCAGCATAATTAGAGGCTTTGTGTTGTTGATTTCTACAGCTTACCTGCATTGTGTGTAATTTCGAAAGAATCAAGACAAACATTAAATTTGAACGTGGCGGATTGAAGTTAGTTGCAGGTGACTTTCAGGTTTTCATCACCCAGTTAGCTTATTGAACATTGCCAGTCTTTCTACTTAAGTCGCCTAATAGACAATATGATCTGTAGTATATATAAGTCATTCTCTCGACTATTATTCTGACATTTCACATTCATAAAATAAAGTGGTGATCCTAACTCACCTAAGGCAGGGAGTTTTTACTAGGATTAAATGTCAGGAATTGAACAACTGCGTTTAAATGTATTTGCTAAGGTGTAGGCAAACATCCGACTTCAACTGTACATGGCATCCGAGAACATTGTTTAGGGGTCCAAACGATGTACTGTACTGTGCTTCAGTATATTTTATAAACAGCACCCTGCTTAGGGATTGGGGCAGTTGAGCATTATTTTCTTCTTTTGACTCTACTCTAAACGTTTGGATTTTATATTCTCAGCTTTTGTTCTGGGAATACCTGGCATATATATAGCTCCGGAAAAAATTATGAGACCACTGCACCTTTTTCTTTCCTTTCCAAAAAAGTCGAAAAGGAAGGTTTTGAGTGAAGAACAGAAGGGTTAAAATTAAGAGACCACTGCAAATTGAACGCTTCTGTTCCTCACTCAAAACTTTCCTTTTCAACTTTTTTGGAAAGGAAAGAAAAAGGTGCAGTGGTCTCTTAATTTTAATTTTTTCCGGAGCTGTATTTGTTTCACCATTGACAAACAACATCGCTGCTGTATTCCCCCTATTTCAGGGAACCAAAAGTATTGGGACAATTGGTTAGACACGTTTCTTCTGAAAATGTGTTTAATTTGGACATCATATTAATCTGTCCCAAAATGTTTGATTTGCAGTAATGTAGGGACTATTTATAAAAAGTATACATTTCTGTATTTAGTTGCTGTTTTTTCAGTTAGACGTTTTGTGTTCCTGTCTTTTCCGTTAAGGGTTGGACCCCAGGAAGACTAGCTGATGCTATGACGTCAGTTAATAGATCCAAATAAAAAACAAACAAAATAAATATGCCCTACCCATTTGCAGTCGTAGGCAGAAATCCCATGATGCAATCGATGCTGTTGATTCACTCACCTTGACGATGTGACCGCCTAGATGCTTTTAGCTAACCGCAACATCAGAGCCACGACAACTAGATTAACGTCTGACATGAGCATGGAGAGAGGCACAGCAGAGCATATTTCCAATTAGCGGTTAAAAGTTTTCAGCTTCTAATAACGCAAAACCCTCCAACATCTCAGCCTCAACTCTCAGTCTCACAAACATAACCCGGAACACGCATTCTCACTACTGTTTCCACTGTTTAACTGACAAACCGAAAGGTAGTCTAAGTTTTGTGAGTTTATGATGATGACTCCAGTTATAGGGCCCGTGGGGGTGTGGCGTATCTAAAAGAACCCGCACCAATTTTGGGAGTGTGGAGGCCTTCCAAAACAGAAGCTCTTCTCCTTCCACACTGCTCCACTTTTGACCATGGGCTACAGGGGAACCCGGTTCTCCTCATAGGGGATGTGGTGCCGTTCTGTCCTCAGTCCCATGGGCTTCAAGGGAACCCGGCTCTCCTCATAGGGGATGGGGTGCCGTTCTGTCCTCAGTCCTGTGGGCTACAGGGGACCCCGGTTCTCCTCATAGGGGATGTGGTGCCGTTCTGTCCTCAGTCCCGTGGGCTTCAAGGGAACCCGGCTCTCCTCATAGGGGATGGGGTGCCGTTCTGTCCTCAGTCCTGTGGGCTTCAGGGGAACCCGGTTCTCCTCATAGGGGATGTGGTGCTGTTCTGTCCTCAGTCCCGTAGGCTTCAGGGGAACCCGGTTCTCCTCATAGGGGATGTGGTGCCGTTCAGTCCTCAGTCCCGTGGGCTTTAACAGTGATGAGCAGCTGGGCTCCTAATGCACAGCATCCAGGGATGCACTTAGCCATCAGCATGGAGGCCAGGGCCCTTCGCCCTGCCGAGAGGCCTTAAATCCCTTCCACCACCGTATGTCTGTCCAGCCGGGATAATAGATCTGCAGCTCGTCCCAAATGGCACCCTACTTTCAACTCTTAG
>JACXGI010007101.1:19294-38956 GCA_016801175.1 Esox masquinongy
TGTGTGTGTGTGTGTGTGTGTGTGAATGTGTCTGTGTGTGTGTGTTTATAGGGGAATAGTTTGAGAGGGCAATGATGGCATAATGTTAACTATCTGTATTCTTGTTCTCTTTTTCTTGACACCAAGCCTTTGGTTAAGGATGTTAAGGAAAAGCCTTTTGGTTAAGGTCTGCATACATGTCCTCGTACTCAATGCCAAAGTGACGAGGAACAACGCAGTGAAAACACTGCTCATTTATTATAGTTCAATAACGCCTCCCTCCCTCCCTCCCTCCCTCCCTCCCTCCTCTCCCTCCTCTCCAGGAGTCTGCCCTGAGTGATGAGTTCTCCCCACCCCCCTGCAGCCCGCCCCACTCCTCCAGCGCGACCACAGCCGACTCTTCCTCCCGGTCGTCGCACCCCTACCAGACCTTATCCCAGTCATCAGATGAGGTGAGGGGCTTCTAAATGCAGTGGAGGGCTGGTGGTGCTGGTGGGGTGTTGATTGGGCAGGGTGGTGGGAATGGTGTGTTGATGGGGTAGGAAAACAAGACATAAACGTTTACATACGTTTAACAAAAAAATCAGTAAAATGAAAAGCAGCTGAAGACAAACATTTCAATATAAAACTATACAACTCAGAAAGAATGACACGCACAGTGTTAGTTTGTGTGTTAGGGTGTGTGTGTCTGTCTCTTTGTGTGTACTTGTTTCACATGAATTTTCCAGGCATGAAACAAGTCCTGATTATTCAATGTGTTTGTAGGTTTGTAGGTTTGGTGTATGGTTTGTGTTTGACGTCATGTGCACCCTTCTCTGGCCACACTAGGTTTCAGAATAAAAGTTATGTTATTGAGGTTTGGGTTATGGTTAGACGCTCTGAAAAATAGGTGTTTGAATTGAATTGTTCCTGAAAACATGTTGTGTTTGTGTGTGTCCCTGCTTTACTGTTAGATGTTGTTTGATCTGTTTTTTGACAGTTACTTGAAGTGGAAGAGTATTTCTTATTGTCATGGCTTTATGTTGTACTGTGCTTCTCCTTGTTTCTATTCTGGGCTTGTGGACTGTGAACTGCCTTGGTTGCCTGTGTTGTTGGATAATTATGTGTGTCTGGGCTGTATGTTATGTCTTGGCTTTGCTTTGACATTTGGAGTCTGCTATTGTATGAACATAAATGGTCGCAGACTTCAGGCAAAGATTTGCGACAAGTGTAAATTTGAACATTATTCTGTCCTAATAGTTCTGCTGCTACTGTTATTTCTAATTGGTGAAACCAATATGTATACACATTTTGAATTCATTTTTGATTTGAAATCCAAACTTTTGGTATTCAAATCCAAAAGAGGAAACAATACTTAACTGTCCCCATATTTACTGAGGGCACTGTAACTTATAAAGCCAAGAGTCAGTATGCAGCCGGCTCCTGAAGGGGTTTGTGTCGTGTTATCTGGTGTCTACTGCGGCGCAACCTGAAATAACCTGACCTGTTGTAATTTGTCTCGGGTACCCATGGTAACCGATTTTCACAGAGCTCAGCAAGCAACAATACGTTCAGCTGGGTGTTCCACAACAGATGAAGGACCGGAGACTGTGCGGTTCTGCCATTCCTAATGGCGCATGCTCTGCTCTGCCAAAGCGCACCCCTCCCTGGCCAGAGGCAGTTGGACCTGGCTGCCCAGAGATTAGGGAATCCATTACTTCCGTTGAAGCAGCTTTCTCCGCTGCCACGTCTTATTTGGCTACATCTGTGGGAGCCGGACACTGGGGGTCTAAGACAAGCTCACGAGAGTCTCTCCTCTTTCTGCCTGAAGCCGCCATTACTGAGGCCCGGGGTCGAATCGCTTTCTTTAAAATAATGAGCTACGCTCGACTGAGCTCGTGTGGTGGAGCCAATGTGATGGTCCTGAAAGTGCAAACACTGTCCATCTGGCGTTGTGGAGCCAGGCCTGGATTTAACCTAGCTGAGTGAGAGGGTGAAAGTCTCTTTTTATGGCCCAGTTGTTGTTGGTGAGATAGGAAGCCTCATTGGGGTCTGGGCTGTTCAGTATTTAGCCGAATACGCTCGTTTGAAATAATGAAGCCGTGTTTGTATATGGTAGGGAACGTAGACCGCTTTCTACCGAAGTTTTTTCTAAATAATGCAGATTTTAGGTGTTCTCAAAGCTACCTATTCCCACGGGGCATTCCTGCCTGTATGCTGATATGTTAATTCAATATTATAGTTAGTAACGTGAGACAAAAGGGGGATGATGCAGAAAACAAGAAGCCGAGGCACGGAGCAATGTTCACAGCATTTCAGTCGAAGGACAGACTGAGACACGGAGTGAGATGAAAGAAACGGATGCTGATTTCTCAGCTGGCTGCCCCTCCATCACCCTGAGTTAAGTTTAGCAGCGCATCATTTGTTCTAGTGATTCACCGCCAGCAGAGGACCAACCCTGGAGAGCCCCCCCCCCTCCCCGGAGATCCCCTCAGTGCGTGGCAGACAGAGATAGCTAACCTGACAAAACCCGGTTAGCCACCCAGGCATTGACCACAGGCAAGGGCTTAGAGCTGTAGAAACGCTGTTTCCAGTTGTTGGTACACGTGTGAGTGTGTTTGTGTGTTTTCGCCGCTAGTGTGTGTTCATGCATGTGTTCTTTTGTGTGTTACTCCAGGGGGTGTAGACTGTAGAGATAGTGTTGTGATTGAGTCACCGCAGCCTGAAGAGCCTTATCAGTGGGTTTAATGAGGCAGAGCTTTAGCCTGGGTTTTGCTACACTGAGGCATGGGACTGAGATAAATGGTGTGCTGTGCTAATTATGACCACCAGGGGACAGATTTACATGCTGAGCCTTGAAAATACTAAAGTTGTCCAAACGCTCCCTTTCTTATTTCCTTCCTTCCCTCCTTCCTTCCTTCCTTTCCTCGCTCCCTCCCACATTCTTTCCTTCCTTCCTTCTTTACTTTCCTTCTTCCTTACTTCCCTCCTCCCTTCTTTCCTTCCAACCTTCCTTCCCTCGCTCGCTCCCTCCCTCCCTCATTCTTTCCTTCCTTCCTTTCTTCTTTACTTTCCTCCTTCCTTCCTTCCCTCCCTCCCTCCCTCCCTCCCTCCCTCCCGCATTCTTTCCTTCTTTCCTTCCTTTCTTCTTTACTTTCCTCCTTCCTTCCTTCCCTCCCTCCTCCCTCCCTCCATCCCTCCTTCCTTCCTGCCTTCCTTCCAGCCCACTGATGATCCTCTGTGTCTGGTGTCCTCGTGGAGCAGTCAGCAGGTGTGCCAGTGGCTGAAGGGTCTGAACATGGAGCAATATATCCCAGAGTTCTCTGCTAGGGAGGTTGACGGGGAACAGCTGCTCCAGATGGACGGGACCAAACTAAAGGTGAGGGGAGGGTTCAGAGGGGAGTGACAAGGGGAGGAGTCAAGAAGAGGGATAAAGTGGAGAGAAGAGGAGTAAAGAGAGAGAATATGCAGAAGAGAGGAAAAGAGAGGAGAGAAGTGAAGAAGAGATGTCTAGCTGACAAGAACAAATTGTGAAAAGGGGAAGGAGCAGCACTGAAAGTGGATAGGAGGAGAACAGATTTGAGGAGAGGGTGGTGAGGATATTTGAAGACAGGGAGGAGACCTGAAAAAAAGGAGGCGAGATTTGAGGAGAGGGAGGTGAGGTGGACAAATCCTGAATCAGCCAGAATCACATAATTAGATTTCTCCCCACCATCCAATAGATTTTAATGTAATAGTTCAGTCCAATGAGCAGAGGGATAATTTAAAACAACACATTTGTAGGTTTCCTTTTTTGTTTCCGCTCCCATGGGTGGTAGTTATTATTTAGTCTAAATTACACTATAGGGCCTTGGAAATACGACTGCACTGCTAAAGTAGGCTAATATTTAGTAGGAAACAACATTGCCCTCAAAAAGCATCAACCGATAGACTTCCTCATGGAATGTACACATGTCAGCTAGCTCACACGCTGCCTAAACTGCTAAACTCGGTTGTGTTCTGTGTTGGAAAAATAGTAGAATATACCACTAAATTAAATTAATGTACCAACTTCCTAAAGACCTACAAATTCAAACCTACTGTAAACACTTCATCGTTAATAACAGTTGACAGTAGTTAATACCAGCTAGTCTAGTTACCACAAGTTAAAGTTACCTAAGCCAAAATATAACTACATACTTGAGGTGTAGTATTTTGGAACCACTTAAGTAATACTTTAGTATACTTTAGTACTTTAATATTAAATAGTATTTAAGTACTATTGAAATAGTAATAAGTATACTTAAGTATTTTCAGATGGACCCATTTATTTCATACATCAGTATACCTATAATACAGAATTGGAAATTGAGCAATTTAGTACACTGACTTAAAAGGCTATTTCCAATAATGTATTACAAGTACACTAAAATATGAAATAAAGTGGTACATTTTAACACAGTTCAGTCCATTTTAACAACTTTCCTTTCAAGGTGTCTCACTCATTGTTACAGTAAATAACACAAATGTGAACAAAAAAACAGCTGGTCATCATTTGTTTCAGTAGAACTTCACGGCCCTCTACACTGAACAAGCAAGTGATAGGTGTACAACCCAAACTACTGGGGGAGGTTTGTGTGTCTGGTTTCTGTTGGGCTTGTGTAAATTCCTTGGAAGTTGAAGCCTTGGGCAAATGACCAAACAACAGTGGTATTTTATTCTCAGGGTTTGGGAGTAAACAGCTCTACGGACCGCAGTGCACTGAAGAGGCGGATCAAAGACATTCACGCAGCAGCGGAGAAGGAACGCAAGGCTCTGGAAAAACTGGAACGGCAGAAAGAAAAGCAGCGCAAGAAGGAGGAAGAGCTGCGCAAGCTTAACGCGAGCTAAACACAACGACGAGACGCAGCTACATTACCAACTCCTGACTAAAACCTGGTGCCTGTACACGATCGCCAATTTTCATAATGTCATGGTAGCATCAATGCTAAATCAAAAATGTTGGACTTGCACATGGCCTGTACATCCAGGTCAGATTGCAGGTTTTGGACCCAGTGATAGGTGGGACTGTGTGTCGTCAATCACTGACACGTGATAAATAACAGAATGAAAGCTCCATGCTCTTCATGTCTAAGGGCTTTCTTTTAGACCAATCAGTGTTTGACGCTACATGATAGTCCCGCCCACAATGGGGTTCAGACGTCCCATTATTCTCGGCTATGAAAAATGTATTCTTCTTCTTGGTCAGTTAGCTTATCTGTAAGGTGATCCATCCTTGTGAAAGATTCTGGTAATATTTTGTTACCCAATGTATACTGCGTTGTTAAGTCCCTTTACACACATTCAACGCATTGACTAAGACATTATACTTTTCCCATAACGGTTGACTGTTCAAAGATACATTACGAATCACACACCATCCCAATGTCCACAGCCAAATCCGCGCTCATGTTATTATCAAAGGATACTCAGAAATTAGCTATGAGCTTTTATTATTTCACATAAGCACAAGCCAGTACCACTCGGCAACATTCACATGGAAGCATCGACACTCACATTGATACTGGACAGGGGTTGGTGTTTAACCTCAAGTAAGATTTACCCAGGTTTCTCCAAATCATTGAAAAGAAAAATAGCTGACAGAATATTTCAGAAGATATCTGTATATACTGTATGTTCGTGGTTTACGTGCATGTTTGTAACGTGTGATATACTGTTGGTTTATGTACTCTGTGTGTGTGTGCGTGTGTGTGCGTGTGTGTGCGGGTGTGTGCGTGCGTACGCACGCTGTTTAAGGTAAATGTACGGTGACAGGGCTGGCTGTCCTGAAGGAATTCTTCTAAGGTGGGTCGAGTTAGGAAACTTTAAAATGCTGCCAATGTTCTGTTGCCACTCCCAGGTTGCAGCCCTTATCATTATATGCCTTGGGCTTGCTGCTGGACTCTAGCTCGTCAAAACAGGCACATCAATTATTTCGGGAGAACTATGGCCCTGGAGGAGGACTAAGGCTTTTTGGAACATAGGCCCAGTTCGTCCAGCTGAGTCATGGTGAAGTCTTGGACTGACTCGTAGTCAAAGGAACCGGTGGCATGGACTGTAGCCCCGTTCCAACACGTTTACGCAGCACGTGGCTGTTAGAGCTAATTTCCTGATTTCCGTCCTCCCATGATGCTGTTCTCTCATGATGCTGTTTCATTTTTTTTCAACTCCCGTGTCAAAATGAAAGTATGTAATAAATATGTTTTAAAATGCAGAATGCATGTTGGCACTTCCAAACTTCTGCTTTGGCTTGTTTCTGGTTCCTTTTGTCTGATTTCAGCCTGAGGGTTTAATTCATGTTAAGTTAATGCAACTCATCTGACACATCCACAAGTGTGGACATGAAGTTGAACAAACGTGTTGATACAGCCTGTTGATACAACCCCGTTGATACAGCCTGAAGATACAACCTCGTTGATACAGCCTGAAGATACAACCCTGTTGATACAACCCCGTTGATACAACCTGAAGATACAACCCTGTTGATACAACCACGTTGATACAGCCTGAAGATACAACCCTGTTGATACAACCACGTTGATACAACCTGAAGGTACAACCCTGTTGATACAACCCCGTTGATACAGCCTGAAGATACAACCCTGTTGATACAACCTGAAGATACAACCCTGTTGATACAACCACGTTGATACAACCCTGTTGATACAACCCCGTTGATACAACCTGAAGGTACAACCCTGTTGATACAACCCCGTTGATACAGCCTGAAGGTACAACCCTGTTGATACAACCCCGTTGATACAGCCTGAAGATACAACCCTGCTGATACAACCCTGTTGATACAACCCCATTGATACAGCCTGAAGGTACAACCCTGTTGATACAACCCCGTTGATACAACCTGAAGATACAACCCCGTTGATACAGCCTGAAGATACAACCTGAAGATACAACCCTGTTGATACAACCCCATTGATACAACCTGAAGATACAACCCTGTTGATACAACCCCATTGATACAGCCTGAAGATACAACCCTGTTGATATAAACCCTGTTGATACAACCTGAAGATACAACCCTGTTGATATAAACCCTGTTGATACAACCTGAAGATACAACCCTGTTGATACAAACCCCGTTGATACAACCCCGTTTCCAAAAATGTTGGGACACTGCGTAAAATGTGAATAATAACAAAATGCAATGATGTGCAAAACATTTATCCCTACATTTAATTGAAAATAGTACAAAGATAACATATCAAATGTTGAAACTGAGAAATGTTATTGTTTTTGGACAAATACATGCGTGTTTTGAATTTGATACCAGCAACACGTTTCAAAAAAGTTGGGACAGGGGCATGCTTACCACTGTATTGCATCACCTCTTCTTTTAACAATACTCTGTAAGCGTTTGGGAACTGAGGAGACCCAAACTGAGGAGAACTGCTGTAGTTTTGAAAGTGAAATGTTTTCCCATTCTTGCTTGATATAGGATTGCAGCTGTTCAACAGTTCAGGGTCTTCTTTGCTGTATTTGTCATTTCATAATGCGCCAAATGTTTTCAGTAAGGGACAGGACTGGACTGCATGCAGGCCAGTTTAGCACTCAGACTCTTTTACTACCGAGCCATGCTGTTGTAATACATGCAGAATGTGGTTTGGCATTGTCCTGCTGAAATAAGCAAGGCCTTCCCTGAAAAAGACATCATCTGGATGGCAGCATATGTTGCTCCAAAACCTGTATATATTGTTCAGCATTAATAGTGCCTTCACAGAAGTGCAAGTTACCCATGCCATATGCACTAATTCACCCCCATACCATCACAGATGCCATCACAGAAGGATTTTGCACTTTGCACTAATAACAAGCTGCATGGTCCCTCTCTTTAGCCCAGAGGATGCAGCGTCCATGATTCCCAAAAATAATTTCAAATTTTGATTTGTCAGACCACAGGACAGTTTTCCACTTCACAGCGGTTCTGGATCTTGTTTATGTATGGTTTCTTTGCATAGTAGCGTTTTAACTTGCACTTGTAGATGCAGCAACGTACTGTGTTCACAGTCAATGGTTTTCGGAAGTGTTCCTGAGCCCATGCAGTAATTTCCACTAAAGAATCGTGTCTGTTTTTATTGCAGTGATGACTGAGGGCCCGAAGATCATCACCATCTGATTTCTCAGAATTCTCAGAATCTTTTAATGATATTATGTACCGTAGATGATGAGATCCCAAAACTCTTTGCAATTTTACGGTGAGAAACGTTATTCTTAAACTGTTGCACTATTTGCCTGCGCAGTCTTTCACAGAGTGGTGAACGTTCCCCATCCTCACTTCTGACAGACCCATCTTCTCTGGAATGATCTTTTAATACCCAATCATGTTACTGACCTGTTGCCAATTGACCTAATTAGTTGTGTGATGTTCCACCAGGTTTAGTTTTTTAGCATTACACAATTTTCCAGTGTTTTGTTGCCCCTGTCTCAACCTTTTTGAAACGTGTTGCTGGCACCCAATTCAAAGTGGGCATATATTTTTCAAGAAATAATAAAATGTCTCCGTTTCAACATTTGATATGTCGTCTTTGTACTATTTTCTATTGAATATAGGGTTTGAATGATTTGCACATCATTGCATTCTGTTTTTATTTACATTTTACGCAGAGGCTCAACTTTTTGGAAACAGGGTTGTAGATAGTGTTGAATTAAGTGGTAGGTGTGAAAATATGATTGGGTTTGACTCTATGGTATTGAGTTAGTTGGTGGACGTGAAGATTAGTTTGAGTCTATAGTGTTAAGTTAGGTAATGGACGTGAAGCTAGGATTGGGTTTCTGTCTTCAGATAGTGTTGAGTTAGGTGGTGGACGAACAACATGAAAGCATGGATCCATCCTGCCTTGTATCAACGGTTCCGGCTGGTGGTGGTGTAATGGTGTAGGGGATATTTTCTTGGAACACTTTGGGCCCCTTAGTAGCAATTCAGCATTGTTTAAACACCACAGCCTACCTCAGTATTGTTGCTGACCGTGTCCATCCCTTTATGACCACAGTGTACCCATCTTCTAATGGCTACTTCCAGCAGGATTACACGCCATGTCACAAAGCTCACATCATCTCAAACAGGTTTCTTCTATGACAGTGAGTTCACTGTACTCAAATGGCCTCCACAGTCACCAGATCTCAATCCAAAAGAGCATCTTTGTGATGTAGTGGAACAGGAGATTGGCATCATGGACGTGCAGCCGACAAATCTGCAGCAACTGATGATGCTATAATGTCTTTATGTACCAGAATTTCTGAGGAATGTTTCCAGCACCTTGTTGAATCTATGCCACGAAGAATTAAGGCAGGTCTGAAGACAAAAGTGGGTCCCACCTGGTACTAGTAAGGTGTACCTAATGAAGTGGCCGGTGAGTGTAGATGGTAGGCCGGAGTTGATGCCACACTGCAGCGGAAACGGCAGCTCATATTCCACCACCGTTACCTTATTCTTTCATCCAACTCTCCACAAACAAACCCACAGAAAGTAATGCGTGGTTCAACTGGATTTACTATGGCACTTTATACATATTACGTTACAACGTCAACATTCTGGGTTTTTTGATTTACATAGCATGGTAGAAGGACATTGGGATATATTGCATGTTAAAAAGAGGAAGGCTGAAAGGAGGATTCGGAAGCTCCTGTCAATAGTTCATTAACTCTCATAACCGATAAAGACTCTCACACATTCATATATACACGCACGCACGCACGCACGCTCGCACACACACACACAGTACAAGACTAATAGTTCAGAGAGACAATATGTAGACTGAGAACAGGTAGAACATTTCTGATCACTTCTGTCGAGTAACCACACCGATTTTCTCTCTGTAACCAGCGTGACAGTAGATTTTCCAGTACATCACCATGTAAAAATGAAAGGGTTTTTAACATTATCTCTGTAAACACAGAGACGACGTCTAACCAACACATCATGTATCGTGCATATTCACAATGATGAATTGAACCCCCACATTCAAAAGGAGTCCATGTACCACTGATCGCACCTGCTGAAAACCGCACGGAAGAATAACGCATAAAGAACGACCCTGATTATCAAGATAGGCCATTGAACGGCCCCTACATCCTCAAAACCAACACCGCACCTGCATCTGAAACATCTGATGTCGGCTGTACTAAGGTCATTCATATATACACAAACTGAAAGGTTCCCCATGTGTCAGTAACAGACATCACACCCAGAGGCTCTGGAACTGAAGGGGTTCACAACTGGAATTGTTAGAACACTTAGAATTCTGTTCACAAGACAATTTGTCAAGGGGCAAAAGTCAAAGTGTTGCATTGAAGTGCTACGAGATGTGTTCGTTGGCACAGTAGGGTTAGCATTTACACTATTTACATCTGAGATTAAATATGGTGTCGTGCACTTCATAATCACAAATCTTAATCTTAAAATAATTGATCAGATAATAATAAACAAAATAATATACTCACATTCAATATTTCTGTTGGTTAATAATAATAATATCATGTTTGCGTTTCTACTCATTTTCCGGATGTAATGGACGCAGGTGGACTGCCTTTTGAATGACATTTCAATAACGTTTTAATTGATGATCCTCACTCAGAATGCAATTCAGCTATGAGCAGAAGAAACAAGTTAGGAAGCACTGGTACCCTTACCAAAAAACGTTTTATATTTTGTGAAGGAATTGGGTTGATGATATACTGTATAGGATTCCCTTTAGAATTCCTATACACCATTCTTTTTGAAATAAATGGACTCTAATACAGCCAATGCAACCTAGAGATGACAAATGTGGAGCCACTGACTGACTTGCTTGCTGGCTGACGGAAATAAATAATAAAAAAACAACTTGAATAAATATGATATGAAAAACAATCATTTGATGAATGGATCAACAGGTACTGTACACTTTTTGCGAGGATGTCAGCCAGGCTTTAACCAGTAGGACAGTCTTTCCCACGAACATCCCAAACAAAGGAATGCTTCAAAGGGTTTTCCTTGTCTCTCCTTCTCCCCCCGTCCCTGTCTCAGGCATCAGGCCAGGGTTTAGGGCAGTGTCCTCCACGCCCCCGTAGGCTGGACCATGGAGGAAGGGTTCCAAGAGACCAGGGGAGGGCTGAAACGGAGAAGGTCAGGGGTCCTGCAGGAGGATGGGCTGTGGGAGGGAGGGGCGGTAATCCACCGCGAGGAGGGTGGTGTTTGGTAGAGAGGCGTTAGGTCCGCACCCAGCTGAGTGGCACCCAGAAGGTCTCCCGTTCCAGCCGCTCCAGGATGCCCCGTAGTTCTGCGCAGGCGCTGGCCGAGTCCTCCTTGATCAGGACCCGGTCGACCATGTGGCCGTACTGCTGGTCCATCTGCTGGGCTGACTGGCGCATCTCCTGCAGGTCCTCCTCCTGACAGGAGCACACAGACAGCAGTGAGACAGACAGACAGACAGACAGACAGATAGAGGAGAGTCAATTATTCATTCAGACAAATAGCTGGGAGTGAGAAATTCAAACAGACAGACACACAGAGAGGTGTGACAGACAGGAGTGAGAAATTCAGACAGACAAAAGAGACAGACTGACAGAGAGGATTGTCATTCATTCTTGCAGACAAACAGCTGGGAGTGAGACATTCAGACAGACTAACACAGAGGGACAAAGGCAGACATAAATTCAGTAAGACAAACAGACAGACATAAATACATACAGGAGAGAGACATTCAGATAGACAAACATAAATACATGAAGGAGAGAGACATTCAGAGAGACGGACAAACACATTCCGGAAAGAGACATTCAGAGAGACAAATACATTCCGGAAAGAGACATTCAGAAAGACAGACAAATACATTCAGGAGAGGTACATTCAGACAGAGACATAAATACATACAGGAGAGAGACATTCAGACAGACAGACATAAATACATACAGGAGAGACATTCAGACAGAGCCATACAGACAAATACATGGATAGACAGGAGAGATTCCTTCATTCAGACAGACAGAAGGACAGATGAAATACAAAAATTGAAAGAAGGCCACACAAAACAAGGATGAATAACTGATAAGGGCATATGAGTGGTGGGACAGTACATAGTACTGCGCAGCTCTTCTCCACACAGGCAAGTCTCACCGTCATGCGCCCATGTTCTCCCCCTGCTGGTGAGGTGGCTGCACTACGACGGCGTCTGCTCTCTGGGATGCGCGGCTTGACGAAAATGACATATGGCTTGAACTCAGATGTTCGCAGTGTTTTCAGAGCCTGAGGTGCCCGGACACAGTCAGACAGAGCAGGACACAGTCAGACACAACAGGACACAATCAGACACAACAGGACACAGTCAGACACAACAGGACACAATCAGACACAACAGGACACAGTCAGACACAACAAGACACAGTCAGACACAACAGGACACAGGCAGACACAACAGGACACAATCAGACACAACAGGACAGTCAGACACAAGAGAACACAGACAGACACAATCGAACACAGTCCGACACAACAGAACACAGTCACACCCAACAGGACACAGTCAGACACAAGAGAACACAGTCAGACCCAACAGGACACAGTCACACCCAACAGGACACAGTCAGACATAACAGGACAGTCTGCTCTGGCTGTTACCCAGAACAAACAGGGCTCAGAGAACAGTCAGATAATTGGAGTCAAGTAATCAGAGTAATCTCAATTCTCAAACAATAAATGTAATGACAACACTCAATATTCAGATAATGAGAGTAATGCCAATACTCAAATAATCAAAGTAATGTCAATAATCAGTACTCAGAGCAATAACAATGATTAAGGTTGTGCTCATAAGTTTGCATACCCTGGCAGAAATTGTGAAATGACATTGATTTTGAAAATATGACTGATCATGCAAAAATTTTTTATTTTATTTAAGGATAGTGATCATATGAAGCCATTCATTATCACATAGTTGTTTAGCTCCTTTTAAAATCATAATGATAACAGAAATCACCCAAACGGCCCTGCTCAAAAGTTTACATACCCTTGAATGTTTGACCTTGTTACAGACACACAAGGTGACACACACAGGTGAAAATGGGAATTAAAGGTGAATTTCCCACAACTGTGGCATTTTAAATTGCAATTAGTGTCTGTGTATAAATAGTCAATGAGTTTGTTAGCTCTCACATGGATGCACTGAGCAGGCTAGATACTGAGCCATGGGGAGCAGAAAAGAACAGTCAAAAGACCTGCGTAGCAAGGTAATGGAACTTTATAAAGATGGAAAAGGATATAAAAAGATATCCAAAACCTTGCAAATGCCAGTCAGTACTGTTCAATCACTTATTAATAAGTGGAAAATTCAGGGATCTCTTGATACCAAGCCAAGGTCAGGTAGACCAAGAAAGTTTTCAGTCAAAACTGACAGAAGAATTGTTCGGGATACAAAGAAAAACCCACAGGTAACCTCAGGAGAAATACAGGCTGCTCTGGAAAAAGACGGTATGGTTGTTTCAAGGAGCACAATATGACAATAGTGGAACAAAAATTAGCTGCATGGTCGAGTTGCCAAAAAGAAGACTTCACTGCGCCAATGCCACAAAAAAGCCTGGTTACAATATGCCCAAAAACACCTTGACACAGCTCACAGCTTCTGGTACACTATAATTTGTGACGAATGACGAGTCCAAAATAGAGCTTTATGGTCACAACCATAAGCACTATGTTTGGAGTGGGGTCAACAAGGCCTATAGTGAACAGAATACCATCCCCACTGTGAAGCATGGTAGTGGCTCACTGATTTCTTTGGGGGCGTGTGAGCTCTAAAGACACGGGGAATCTTGTGAAAATTGATGGCAAGATGAAGGCAGCATGTTATCAGAAAATACTGGCAGACAATTTGCATTCTTCTGCACGAAAGCTGAGCACGGGACGCTCTTGGACTTTCCAGCACGACAATGACCCTAAGCACAAGGCCAAGTTGACCCTCTAGTGGTTACAGCAGAAAAAGGTGAAGGTTCTGGAGTGGCCATCACAGTCTCCTGACTTTAATACCATCGAGCCATTCTGGGGAGATCTCAAACGTGCAGTTCATGCAAGACGACCAAAGATTTTGCATGACCTGGAGGCATTTTGCCAAGACAAATGGGCAGTTATACCGCCTGCAAGAATTCAGTGCCACATAGACAACTATTACAAAAGACTGCACGCTGTCATTGATGCTAAAGGGGGCAATACCCAGTATAAAGAACTAAGGGTCAGCAGACTTTTGAACAGGGGTCAGTTCATTTTTTTCTTTGTTGTCATGTTTTGTTTTATGATTGTACCATTCTGTTATGACCTACAGTAGGATGTGAATCCCATAAGAAATAAGATGTGTTTTGCCTGCTAACTCGTGTGTTTTTTACAAATGGTACATACAGCTCCGGAAAAAATTAAGAGACCACTGCACCTTTTTCTTTCCTTTCCAAAAAAGTTGAAAAGGAAGGTTTTGAGCAAAGAACAGAAGGGTTAAAATTAAGAGACCACTGCAAATTGAAAGCTTCTGCTCCTCACTCAAAACTGTCCTTTTCAACTTTTTTGGAAAGGAAAGAAAAAGGTGCAGTGGTCTCTTAATTTTTTCCAGAGCTGTATATTACCAATTCTCCAAGGGTATGCAAACTTTTGAGCTGTATAGTGCCTTCCCTTTCTCCGCGTTATGTTGTGAAGTAAACTTAATTTCTAACTTATTACATTTGTTGACTCTTTGGGTGAGTCTGTACTAGCTTTGCACATCTGAATTCGAGAAGTTTGTTGCAGATCCTTTCAAGCTCTGTCAGATTGGATGGGATGTCGGTGAACTTAAATCTTCAGGTCTACCCCCAGATTCTCAGTGGGGTTCAAGTCAAGCCTTTGGTTGAGCCACTCAGGGACATTCACAGATCTGTCCTGAAGCCACTACCAGTGCTGTCTTGCATGTGTGCTTGTTGTCGTGTTGAAAGATCTTCAGCCCAGTTTTAGGTCCTGTGTGCTCTGGGTCAGGTTATTTTTCAAGGACCTGTCTATATTTTGCTCTATTCATCCCTCCCTCAACCCAGACATAGGATGCATCTGAGCTGATTTGAAGTGTCATGGCTAAAATTCTGAATATTTATGTACATGGTATATTTCAGTTCTTTATTTTCTCTAAATTGGCAATAAATTAAACCCCCGAAAAACGTGCTTTGTCATGACTGGGTGTGAAGACACTGTAAACAATCATAGTAATATGTCATCCTGAGATGTCGGAGAAGCCAAAGGCAACCCGCTCCATTCCAATGTGGCTGCCTGCCTGGCACAGAAAGACCTCACATCCAGAGATGACTGGAGGAACGTCAGTGGACCCTCCTCGAAAAGGCTGGGATACTGATTGTGAGTGATGGCTCAGACAATGTTGCTCAATACATTGTGACAGAATGGGATGTTCTACAGTAGAGACAGGATGTGGCATAGACCGACCTCTGGCTGCACGTCCACTATGCACATCTTGTTCTTGGCCTGTACAGAGCGGATGGCCTCTATGCTGGTACCGTACTGGTTCTCCTTGTACTCTCCGTGCTCTATGAACCTGGACACACAGGACATAACTATCAGAACCACACAGGGAATATCTATCAGAACCACACAGGAAACAGCTATCAGAACCACACAGGACACAGCTGTCAGAACCAAAAAAAAAAATTGCTATCAGAACAGTCCTGTAGACAGAGTCGTGCAGACCAGATTCCACACAGCCATTACAGTTTAAAAGAGAACTCACTTATTGCTCAGGGCGTCTGTGTCAAATGCCTGTTTGGTGACAAAGTGGTACTCTACCCCCTCTTTCTCATGAGGCTTCTTGGGCCTGGTGGTATCTGTAGACACAGTGATGCGTGTTAGTGTTTGAGGGGCGTGGCAGGTCTTAACTGAGGCGTCGCACGGTGGGGAACAGGGTGATGGGTTGGGAAGAAAGGTGTGACTTACGTGGTACTGCCACCGCATAGCAATGTGGGTTCTCCGCTATCACCTTCTGTTTCAGCTCGTTGATACGAGCTCCGAGGGAACCTTAGTGTAAGACCAGAGAAAGGGTCGGTCCGACAGAACAGTCACAGGCGAAAACAGTCAACACCGGCAGAAAAATCTGTCAGTGTCATAAAACATTTATATCTGCGTCACGGTCAGTTTATGCCTGCTGATTGGTTACTAATTCAATCTGAGTTCTTAGTGTAATGGAGGCGCCATTTGTCGTGCACTTTAATTAATGAATTGACAGCAATTCACTGCACTGGGAAGAGTTCACAGGCCTACACAAGGGAAGTACTTCTCTGTTCGCAATATGGGCCACTAGGTGTCTGTATCATCACCAGGAATGGCTCAACACTTGCATAGCGTTTCTAAACCTGTCTTACCGATCAGGACCACCAGACGGGGTCTCTCGTTGGGCCGGTGCTGGTAACGGGTCACCTCCTCGTAGGTGGCGAAGTCTGGGTCCGTGGGGTCGGGGGTCGCCTCCCCCCCAGGGGATCCTGACCGGTCCTTTCGGCTCAGGCGGAAACTCCTCCTCAGACCGGCTTTGGCATGACAGGACGGAGAGCAGAGGGAGGAAAGGAGGAACAGGGTCAAATCGCCATTTTACGAGTCATGATTGATTTGACACACAGTCCAACGCATGCTGGTACAAAGACAATAAGAAATGTGTTCTCAAAGGCATTTTAGATTAGTTGCTGTAGCTGTCCTCACTCGGCTCAATAGTAGATCTGACAAACACTTTCGAGGCACACCATGAGTTTCAAGTTTCATACCGGGACACAACTTCAGGTTCTCATGCAAAATCACTGCTGTTAAACCCCATCAGTGTGTGTTAGTTTTACTGGCTGTAGTTGATTACCATGAGTGCAACCCCTGATGGCCATGCATTGAAACATTGTGTTCATGACCTGTGGCAGGACCTGAGCTGTCATTAGCCAGTGACCGTTTGGAAAGCCTGACCTGTGCTTATCTCTAAGGCAAAACAGGCTGCCAGTAGCATTGTGAGACATGGTCTAGGTCTGCCCTTTTAAAAGCGTCTGGGAGACAAACGTCTGGCACACGCACTTAATATCTCACAAAGGGCTTGGCGGCTCTGCTGTACCACAGTGAGAAACACTCTGGGACGTGGGAGACAAGCAGACACACAGATGCCGTCACGCCTCTTTGAGCTTAAAGTAGACTTGGCTTCACTCGGTGAACAATGGATAGGAACACAGCAACAGCACAGGAGAGTGTTTCTTGCCATGTCAAGGTAAATTATCCTTCACAGAATTAGAAGAGTTAAAGGGATAGTTCGTCCAAAAATCATATTTTGATGACAGTCCCCTTCCTCCCAGTTGGTCCTTCAGGCACATAATGTAATTTTTTAAAACAATCCATTATTCAGCTCTGTCTCAGTCAGTAGTGTTATTAGCGTCGTACAAATTCATGAATGGAAACGTTTCATACCACTATCGCAAAGCTGCATTGCAAGCTGAAAACTACTCCAAAAACAGTGACAAAGTGGTGTTGTTTACCCCAAAGAACATGACGATGTTGTATGCCTCGGAATAAAGTTTTAATTTTCGCGATACAATTTTCATTTCAAATAAACGGGTACTTCCTATGTTTACCGGTCAGTTTTGTTCACAATTGTATCAATCCACGCGTGCGTTCGGAAAGAGAAAGTGTATACACAGTACACGTAAGTTAGTATTCGTTAGCTAAAAAGCAAGTTACGTATTTCGTCTTTGATATTCACCTCTAACAGTCACCTTGGCGTTGGTGAACACGTTAATCCCCAACCCTTGCCCAGAATATCGGAGGCAATGCGTACTTTGTGTATTATTACATAGCAATCAGAAGTATTAAATCTGTCTTGTCTCCACAGGTGACCTGGGTAACTTGATGGAATTGCATTCACCTCTAGTTATCTTCTAAGTGAACGGGGTTCATGATCCTCTGTTTCTCCCACAATATGACTCGAGGGAGGCAGAGGTATTGTCCCAACTGCAGAGCGGGTAGAATTTAATTAACTCATGATCCACGAGCAGGCAGATGTCGAACAAAGGATATCCAAAAGTTCTAAGTTTATTTAGCAAACGCACCAAATAACACAGCATCATCCTGCACAATGAAATTCTTGTTGTGCAGGAAAACGAAACGTTTCCATTCATTAATTTGTACGATGCTAATAACTCTAATTACAGACTAGGACAGAGCTGAATAATGGATTGTTTTAAAAAATGACTCTATGGCCCTTCTGGAACATCTGTTGGTAAGTGAAATTTCATAAAAATATGAATTTTGGATGAATTTTCCCTTTAAATTAACATTCGCAGAATTGGAAGGGTCAAATTAACCTTCCCAGAATTGGAAAAGTCAAATTAACCTTCGCAGAATTGGAAGAGTCAAATTAACCTTCACAGAATTGGAAGAGTCAAATTAACCTTCACAGAATTGGAAGTTAAATTCACCTTACAAGAACTGGAAGGACAATGGTTTTGTTAATAACACGTCTGTAAAATACAAAAGGGGGGGGGGGCATGCTGCTTTGACACTGGACTACAGGAGTCAGGAAGGACGGAGCAGCCGGACTCTGGAGATCTGAGTGTCCTGGGACAGGTACACACACGCACACGCACACACACAAGTTTTATCACTGTGGTGATCTGAGGCCTAACAATAACCCAGAACTCCATGTTCCTTCTTCCATAGCCTTAAACCTAACCCGAACCACAATAACATAACTTTTATATGATTCTGATTATGCTTAACCCTAACCAGTAATACCCAGATTCAAACCCAATTGTAAGTTTTACCCTAAACTTAAACACTAAGCCGGAAATCGCATTATCCCCAGCGGCGACCGATTTGTCAGGTTTTGCTATTTTCTGCGGGATTCCTGTCCGAGCCTATAAACATCGATGTGGATCACACAGCACAAACACTGGCACACCGTCAATCTCCAGGTCCATGACTGCCCGTCCCCCTGCCCGCGGACAACGGGGATACCTGAGGGAACAAGCCGGGAACAGTACCTGAATAAAATTCCCAGGAAAACACCTGGCCACAGGATGGCGCCACTGCTTTACACTTAGGAGAGACTGTAACTGGGCGTTAGAGCTGCACAGTCTCCACGCCGGGGTGAGACGAGCGGATGTACGTGCCCGGTCGGTTCAGTGTGCAATGTTTCAAACGCTGCGCGGCCCACGTGGGGGTTGGGGGTGTCGGGGTTGGGGTGGGTGGGTGGGGATGGGGTGGGGGTGTGACGACCCAGCCGCAGCAGCGGGCCGCAGGCAAAGCAGGGAGGAGCATCCAAGCAGGGCTTACTTATAGGAACAAAGCAGGGCTTACTCATAGGAGCAGAGCAGGGCTGCTGGCTGGGTATGAACTCTGCATAAGAAGTTACGTGAATTGTTGACTTCAGTGTTCAGACCATATAATATGTTATATATACACTGTATATATATATATATATATATATATATATATATATATATATATATATATATATATATATATATATATATATACAGGTGCTTGTCATATAATTAGAATATCATCAAAAAGTTGATTTATTTCAGTAATTCCATTCAAAAAGTGAAACTTGGATATTATATTCATTCATTACACACAGACTGATATATTTCAAATGTTTATTTCATTTAATTGTGATGATTAAAACTGACAACTAATGAAAATCCCAAATTCAGTATCTC